>JAQFZZ010000483.1:0-17732 GCA_034696405.1 Isotoma caerulea
CTCAACAGAGCGCATCCATTTCATACTACTGCCACTGCCACTCATAGCCGCTAATCGCTAGACCCGTGATGTCCCCAATCACGGGCATTTAGTCTAGTATCGCAATATTTTTCCAAAATCGAAAGTTGCACCTAATGTCAGAGTTTGTGGGCATATTTAAACCGACATAAAAAAGATAATTTTTGAAATTGATATTTTTATGTGTTTAGCGATGTTTTCAAAACATGATTTGAAAAGTCATTAATTTCCATTCAATTCAATCCAAAGTGAATTCCATTCAAGCCAACTCTTCTGAATGGAATCGACTTGAAATGAATGACCGCTTTTCATTCTATTCCTGATTTGGATGGAATTGAATGGAAATTTTTGTCTCGAATGGAATGACGCCGAGCACTAATTTAAATAATATCGAAAACCGTGTTCCGATCTTAAGTTGGTTATGGTAAATTTCTATCTGCTACTGTTTAATATTTCGAAATGCTTTCTTATTAATCAGATTGTTCGATATATTTCCAAACGTATGGAGAACATACAGTCGTCTTTCAGATTGGTAATTAAAAACAAATGCTGAATTGGAAAATGTGTAAAATGAAAAGTTCTATTGAGCTGATATTTGGATCTGCAATGAAATCTAAAAAGCAAATTCCATTTAGTTCTAATTAAGTTGCATAAAACCAATTGATCAAAGTCATAAGATGCAATTGTAATGAAAAGAAGCCACGAAACATGATGAGTTCAAAATAATTTGAAATTAAAAACAAAATGCCTTGAGCCCCGACCGAATCCTACAAAAAAATTTACAGTAGTGAAATTTTCACTAGTTGAGTTTAAAACCATGACCGACACATTAAGACGAAATCTTTGCATAAAATCTGATGGTGGAGTGACAAATATCTGCAGCATCCGTGCCTATTTCTTCCTGTGTGAATTTCTTTGTAAACACCTTTGGAGTCTATTGAAATACACGGAAGGTAAGTTCATCGTCAACTGTTATCGTATCATTTATTTTCGTTGCTTCACCCAATTCGGAAATTAACGATGAGACTATGCAATATATAAAAAACACTGATTCTTTGCCCAAAGCATGGCATATGATATAAATATGACACTTGGTAGTAAGACGCATTACTTCTAATAAATTAAGGAAGCAATAAAATCTGATTGTCTTTATGGCATACTTTTTGCTGAACTAGAAAATATTTACTGCTGTTTCACCTTCACCCCTCTTATTTGACCTGTAATGAATATGAGCTTCAAATAAATAAGTGGAGTTGTCCCTAATATGTTTTGCTAATTTAGTGTAAACCACTTTAGTTGCATTAAATAAAACCTGGAGGAGTTTTCATTAAAAACGGATCATTCAGATTTAAAATGCAAAATATGAAATGATTGAAAGATGATTTACATTTCGGGTAACTTTTCGAAATAAAACTTGAACAGTAAAAGACTGACACATGTAATTTCACACAGGGTGAATTCAACCTGTGCCTACCTATGCGCTTTTCATCATAAGAAACCCAACTGTACTCCGTAATGTTATTTGATGGCCAACAAGCAATTGATGTTACGTCCGATGAGAAATTAACACATAATTTTAGCTAAAAGTCCTGAGCTAGAAAAGGTCTCAGGGTCAAACTTCAGACAGTCGTCAGTACTATGGTTGCTTTGGAAGGGAAACACAATCGTCAGATTTTGCAAATAATATTCCCTGTATATTATCACAGCAACAATCAAAAATCTTTTCAGATCCATTCTAGTTTCTAGTAATAAACTTATAGGTTGCAGAAATTAATTTGGCAAGAAACTTCTGCCAATTATTAAATATTTTGAAGAAATAATCTCCAGTAAATATAAGCAGATGTTACTGTATGAAAAAATATATTATTAAAATGACAGAAGTAATATCTTTAAATTTAAGTTATTTATTAATTAACAAAGGCTTTTACTCAGGATGACGGATGAGATAAACATTTTTGTGGTTCTCCATATATATTAATCAACCACTACTGGTTTTTTTAGATAAAAGTTACAGGATCCGGAAACATGTACAGTATAGAAATCGTGTGTCATGCAGATTAGCTTCATTTTTCAACTTAAGAGCAAATTATCCTTTCTTAAAATAATAACATTTTCCCAATTAAAATTTACCTAAGCAAGCTCTTTGGAACTTTGTGATTAACATATCAAATTTTTTTAAATAAAAATTTTCGATTGTATTTTTAATCAAATTTCGTATAAAAATTAATTTTTAAATTAAACGTCTTATCCGTTGACATAGTGGATAGTTTTTTGTTCGTTTGTCTGCAACTTTTTTTCCAAAAAGTTCTTAACGGTAGCAAATGAAATTCGATCTTTTGGATTAGCTTCCCAGCATTTCATCATGATATCCGTGTATAATCTGTATTAATTGAGATACTATACGCACATTTTTAATACAAACAATGATTATAATTGCTTTTGCTCACGATTCATCACTCATTTTTGGTTTCCCATTCCGCAGTCCAGATTCGAGCAAGCTTAAGAAACTGGCATCATAATCCATTCCAGGATAAGGTGTTGCTCCATACGAATAAATTTCCCAAATGACAACTCCAAAAGACCAAACGTCCGACTCATGAGAAAATGTCAAGTCCCTTAGACATTCAATGGCCATCCAACGCCAAGGTAGAGGCTCCGAATTTTTCTTCACGTACTCTGTGTAATTGTACAGTTTTCGTGAAAGACCAAAATCCGTTAGCTTTACTTTCCTATCAGAGGTTAGCAAAATATTTCTGGTTGCCAAATCTGAATGAATTACCTAGTTTATTAAATTTTCAAAATTTTAAACTCAAACGAATAACTGAATTTTCATAAAACACAAATTTGTAAGCGTACGTGCTTTTGTTGCAAGAATTCCATAGCCTTAGATATTTCATAGCACCACTTCGGAAAACATAATTTAGGATCTAACTCAATATTCTTTGGCGATTCCTTACTTTATAACAAATTTTGAAATTTTATAGTAATAATAAATGGCTTTAGTTTAATTAACAGAATAAATAAATGTCAAATTTTCTACGCACATTGTTACATTATGGTACCTGCTATCAGGGCTGAAAATACGCAAAATAAAACTAATTAAGTAATTTGTAAAACACAAAATTGGTCCGTTTTTGCTGCGAAACATTTCTGAAATTCGTCACACGAATAGATAATCAAAAATGATACTTTGAACAAATAAACGCACATTTGAATAATAATAATACACAATAACATTGTGAGCTAAACTTATTCAAACTATTTCAAACCGTTAGAAAAGATATAATTTAAAAATTTATATAAAATATTTTATTGCGACGATTTAAAACCTTTTCTACAGCGTTTATCTTTAAAGTATCCTGTCCCAATCTTTAATCAAATCAAAATTAAAACAAAAGGATATAGAAGGAGCGCAATTCTTGACACTTTAATAACAAATGGGAATACCTGAGCGTGTTACAGTAATTATTGGTCTTTAATTGAGATTCTCGCATTTTCTTCAAAAAATTGTGGAGGTTTCCTAGCTCACACAGTTCCATTGCGACATAGAGAACACCTGAAAATAATTATCGAAAACTGATTTCACTGCATAAACATTTTAAAGCATGTTAAAAATTCTATTAATGCAAAACACAAATATATTTCGAACCATCCTTGAGTTCGTTGACGTAAGATCCAACTAATTGTACAATTGCTTCATGTTTTCCAATATAAATGAGCAGTTTCAATTCAGACAGAAGCGATCTAATATGCGAGGCAGAACCTGCGGACTTAATACTTTTTATTGCTACTGGTGTCTCATCTAGGTGACCCTTGTACACTACTCCGAATTCTCCACTTCCAAGAATAGTGGAAGTTTCTAATTTTATTTCAATACGAAATGGAAACCATTCAATTATGTCGAAATAAGGAATTAGATAATTTTTAAATTTAAATTTTACCGATACGAAGGCGTTCTTTTTCGATATCGTATGATCTATCGTATGGAAAGGCATTGGGGTTAATTTCATCCCTTTCTCCATCTGTCGTATTTTCAATTCCTTTAAGGAAATTTTCAATTTCTTCATCGGAAAGTTTATCAATAAAACCCTTTAAATTCATTATGAAAATTTAACGAGGGAGATACGTTGGATCGCACTATACTTTTACAGTATTGGTTGTTTAATTTTATATGCTCTTTTTGATACCTGTGCTTTGCGAAGATTTAAATTAACTCTTATAAATGCTGCAATAAGTATTAAAATAAAAATGCCGACAACGCAACCAACACCAATGAGAACTCCGTGTTGACCTAAATCAAATCGATCAATTGTTTAAAAAATCGTCGTCTAAAATTTTTAGTCTAAAAATGCTACATGTTAAAGCCAGCTTACCTTTTGAAATTATTACAGTAAAACTTTCCGTATTGTTTCCAACAATGTTTGACGCAGTGCAAAAATATTTCCCAGCCAATTCGTCTTTAAATTCTGGAAATGTTAATGATAATGATCCAGGTTCCTCAGAAAGTGTGTAACCTTCGGAAGTGAGATCTTCTGGCGTCATATTTAGCCTATGAAAGCGTATGCTTGCGGGAGGGTAACTGTCCACATCACATTTTAACGTTTGATGATTTGCTCCAAGGGTGAATGCAGCATTTACATTTTTAGATGTTACTTTTGGTACTCGGGATTCTACATTGAATAAGACAAAGTTTAAATTCGTAAATTAGTTAAAACATTTGGTGCATCAGTATTTTGTATTAAATTAATTTCCGTGTTTAAAAAACAATTTTTAAACTATTGTATTCATTTGCTGTCAGTTTTACTAAATTACCTCGAACATGAACAATTAAACTGTTGTTAACCCATACATCAGTGTCCCATGAAGGCACAACGCACATAATTTGGACAATTTCAGTACTATCGATGTAAATATCGTTTGCAACCTCGATGAAATCTGACTTTGTATAATTTCTACCGGTGAAACCCGTTTCAGATAGCAAACTTTGAAATGTTCCATTTTTATAGATGATTAGCCAATGAGCATCTCCCTCGGATAAAAACCGATGAAATTTGCATACAAATTCAAATGTTCCTTTCGTATACAATTCAATTCCACTTTTCGTGTTAAATTCTCCCTTAATTCGTATTTGGAGAACGTTGTCAATTAGTAGAACATCTTTCCAGTGATTATCTAAAGTCAGAAAAACTGAAAAGTGAAATCAACATATTTCGTAACTATTTTATATTAAATCTTCACGTTAATTTATCTACATAATCTGTTGTCAAAAGCCCGAAAGTAAATAACAGGATGGTCATAACCGCATTGGATCATCCCTGTTGGGTGAGGTGTAATCCGAGCACAATTCAGATAATCACATGGTTCTCCCGATTTTAAAATCCCTCCACAGTGATAATCCTTTTAGAAATTGTTTTTACTCATTTACAATAATATAGTTTAATTATAATCCAAAATACATTTTTGAATCCTTACATCTTTTAAGCAATCAGTTAAATAGTTACATTCCTGTGGGCTAAGGCAAGCGAGATTTTTTAACCTTGCAGTATATGAAATACCCATACCGCTGGATCCTTCGTGGCAGAATGCTTCCTTACCCAAACGATCTAACCAAAACCCGTTGGATCGCCTGCTGCCAAGGTCTTAAATCAAAGAAACAAAAACTGTAGGCATTTCGAAAAATTTTCTAAAGTAAATTTGTCAAACCTTGCACAACCACATCCCAAGTGTGAGAAAAATTAGCACCGTTCAAGGCATCCGTTTGACAAGTAATCTCTCCCTTTGTGCCGATTTTAAGATTTCTACCAAAAATTTCTGCTTGATACCGATTTATGTTTGCAAACGTGTGATTCCTGATTAAAATATTTGAGCTATTTTCAAATGTATGTAAAATATCAAGCGGTCTATCCGATCGACATTTTAAATCCAACTGTGCAGTTGAGAATGTGTGAAGTTCTATTGAAATTGTATTCACCGATGTAATAAAATCTAAATAATTTAAAAATTCACAAGTCTAAAATTATCCGTATTTTATAAGCCTTTACCCATTTATTATTTATATCTATTGCATAGTAATGATTCGAACCAGGTGACATAATGAGTTCAAAACGTTTTGCAATCAAATAGGGAATGGGTCTAAATCCCGATCTACTTCTACAAAAATAATGACCAATGAAGCTGTCGTTTCCTTTAGAATTCAAAGTCCACGCTGTCACATTAAGGCGATATCCTCGAGCGAAATCCCATTTTAGAATTTTGTCGTCAACCGGAATATAAGTTGATGTCTGTATTTTTATGGTAAAACATTTCAAATTGCTTTTCATTAAAAGCTTAGAGCGTAGCGCAGAGATATACCAAATTATCTGGGGCGTCTCGACTAGATCCAGTATGAATTCCCTTATAAACCCCTTCAGGATATTTGGAATTAATTGCAATACAGGGCAGGTCAATTAGTTCATCTTCGACTATAACAGAGTCGTTTGTTTTCGCTGCTTGATCCAACTCCGATAAAAGATTTGAAGCTGAAATATTTCAAAAAAAGTATAGTATGTTACGTATTGAAATGCCACAAAATTTAAGAATAATTGCATTCAAAACCCCTTAATGCGGAATATAATTATACAATGCATTTAACATTGAGTATAATTGCTGCAGTTTTTTTTTAACTTTCTCTAATTTAAACCTTGAAAGACTTCCATAGACTTACTCTTAAATGCTGGGACCAAAACAATCACGTTTTCTTCGTGATTTTGTTGTTGGACAAGATAATACTTTACCAATGTTTCACCCGCATAGGTTGATCCGAAATAAATATGACCCTTATACAAATAACTTGAATTGTCTGTAATATCTGTCGCTGATTTGGTGTAAACTACTTTGGTTGAATTGAAAAGTACCTATGGATTGTGCAATAATAGCATGAAACATATTTTTTTTACTCTAGTAGAATTATTAATTAAATTAAAATAAACATGATTTTACATTTCGATTTTGCTTTCGAAAAACGACTTGAATTTTTATCGGGAAACGAGCCACACATATAATTTCGCGCACGATCTTTTGATTATGTTCTTCTTTGTCAGAAACCCAACTATATTGTACGATGTTGAAATCCAAACACTCCATTGATTTAATGTCCGATGAGAAATAACATGTCATTTTTGTCAAGTCAACAGAACTAGAAAATTGGTTAGGGTCAAACTTTAGACAGTCATCAGTGCTATTGTTTGTCTTGTAAGCAAAGACAATTCTTAGATTTTTAAGATACGTATGGCAAATTAATACAACAAACCAAATTTGCTTCAGCTCCATTCTAATTATGAATTGACTTTGCGAATAAATCTGTTTTTAAAAATTATAATGAAGGATTGGATACATTAATCCATTAACAGATGAATAGATGCAAATAATAATAGACAGATGGTAATAGTGCTTTTTTAATTGATTTATTTTACTATAAATAACGATGATTTGAATAAAGGAAGACAAAAACCACATATTGCGGTTTCTAGTCCAATTCAACGTAATTCGACTGGTCTTTTTTGTAAGAAAAGAACAAGCAACAGTACCGGAAGGTTGTAGATATATTTAGAATGACTTGTAGTGAATTTATTTCTGGAGTCATTGTTAAATTAAAATAAACTTTAAAGAAATTGCTCACAGGTTTTTTAAGTAGTATTCAGTATCCTGGAAATGTTTACATTTCCAAATAAAAGTTTTAATAAATATTTACAAGCAAAAAAATTACTATTGAACATTGTAATGTATTCTAGAGCATAAGATAATTTTAATTATATTTTACTTGCTAAATGTACATTTTAGACAATTTATGAGTCCATCGAAAATTTGTGATGTTTTCTAATACTTCACAAAAAATGCATGGTAAGCATACTGAAAATATAGACAGGTTATAGAATAACTATAAAAGATTGTTAATTCCTTAATATTTTAATTTCTGAAACAAAAGTTGGATGAAAGTCTGACCAGACAATTTAGGAAGGAGAATTACTATGAAACAACTTGTTTCATACTCTTGTTTCAAACAAAACTATTTTTATGTGTTGGTAGTTTTCTGTTTCCGTTATCCGTTACATACAATTGTAATTTTTTAAGTGTTAAGTGCTAAGGATTTTTCTGAAAGCGAAATACATTACCCACCACAACTGTCCTAAGCGTAAATTGATTTGTATGCTTTGGAAATTTTGAAAACATTAAAATGTTCTATACTTTTAAAAAGGGCAAGATGACGCAAGAAACAAAATTGACAGGAACTGACGTTGGAGTTGGAAGATTGGTTTTGATTATTATAAGCATAAAACTACTTAAAAATTTCTTTAATTTAACTTTAAAGTTAATAAGAAAATAGGTAATCGATACTGAATCAACATATACTGCAATAAACATAAGAAACCATTTCTACGTCTAGTTTCTTTTCATTCAACTAAATCATTAAATAAAAGCAATCTTAAAGGTACTTAAATTGAGTCTAATCATCATTTAACACATGCAATATTCTTGTGTTCTTGCGATTGTAACTTTTCTTCAAAAAAGTTCCTTAGAGTGGTAAAAGAAATTCGATCTTTAGGATTAGCCTCCCAGCATTTCATCATGACATCTGTGTATAATCTGAAGCAAAATTAATTACCAATTGCGCTGAATATTTTATTAAAAAGCAAAAAACATCTTTCATTCATCAAGAAATCAAATGCTCACGATTCATCAGGCAGATTTTGAGGTTTCCCAGTTCGAAGTCCAGACTCAATCAATCCTATAAAAGTGAAATCATAATCCATTCCTGGATAAGGTGTTGCTCCATATGAATAAATTTCCCAAATGACAATTCCAAAGGACCAAACGTCCGATTCATGGGAGAATGTCAAATCTCGTAGACTCTCAATGGCCATCCAACGCCAAGGTAAAGGCTCGGAATTTTTCTTCACGTATTCTGTGTAATTGTACAGTTTCCGTGAAAGACCAAAATCCGTCAGCTTCGCCGTCTTATCAGAAGTGAGTAAAATATTTCGTGTTGCCAAATCTGAATGAATTACCTGACATTTATGTTTTCAAATGGTTAACATTTATAATCAGAGATTAACACTCCAAACACAGCAAATTTATTACGTACATGTTTTTGTTGTAAGAATTCCATAGCTTTGGCAATCTCGCAGGCCCATTTTGGAAAATATAATTTACTGTCAAAATCATTATCATCACAGGGTTCTGAGCTTCTAAAAAAATGAGAAATTACACAATAATTTATTATGGAAACTAAAATTTATAAAAAATATTTCCTCTTACTTCTTTTCGTTTTGATCACATCCTGTACCAATGGAGCTGAAAATAGAGAAAAATAAATAAAGAGAATTAGTGAACAAAAGTTGTAATTTTAAGCTAAAAGGAAATATACGAGCAGTCTATATTCAGACTACAAATTTTCAGTTGAAAGTAAAATTTCGTAACTTTAAAGTCAACGTCAGATTTTGGTAATCAAAATTTCAAATATTTACTGAAGTTTCAAAACACAAGAAAAAATCTCTGAAAGCATATATATATAACCAAATTACAGCCAAAACGCCTCAACTTGCTAAGGTATCCGGAAGACAAAGTACGGAAGAAAAAGTATCGGAAGAAAAAGTACGGAAGAAAAAGTATCCGAAAAAAAAGTATCCGGAAAAAAAAGTATGCGGAAAAAAAGTATCGGAAAAAAAGTATGGAAAAATTAATTTTTAATAAATTCTTTAAAACTGAAAAATTTCATTTGCATATTCATATTAAGCTTATATTTAGTTTTCATTTAAATTATAGTGTATCATTCGTGCTTGTGGTAGTAGCTTCTAGCTTGTGTGTGATAGTGGGAAAAAATCCAGTCAGCCAGTTTAGTCCAAGCAACATAATGAACCCTTTGGAAGAGAAGATCACTGAGGAAGTTAAGACTACAACTCGTGGCCTTGTAGATTTTCCTTCTAATCGAGGAATTACAACGTAGGCTATAAGGGGTACTTGTATGACTACTACCACATGACTGGAAAAAATAAGAGAAAGTTTAGGTGCAGTTTGAATAGATTAGGCTATAAGATTGAAAAGTAAAGTCCAGGAGTATGGTAGTATTGGGGTTATGGATTACTTGAGAGGTGTCACTCATTGTATGATATCTGAAGACTCATTGTAATTTGACTTATCTCATGCTATAAGCATACTTGTTTCATGATTCTGTGTGTATGTATGGCATATTTTGACAGTGAAACTTTGACTCAACTTTAGTTTTTCAGTTTTAAACAATTTAATAAAAATTAATTTTTCCAAACTTTTTTTCCGATACTTTTTTTTTGATACTTTTTTTTCCGCATACTTTTTGTTCCGCTTACTTTTTTTCCGGATACTTGTTCTTCCGTACTTTTTCATACCGATACTTTTTCTTCCGTACTTTTTCTTCCGGGAATCACTTGCTAACGCATACGTCACAATCGTCTTCATTACTTTTACTTTCAATTTCAAAGAATTGAAAACATTACATAATGTCCGATTCTGGAAATTAGTATTGTCCAACGGATAATGTTGAGAATTGTAGACAATAAAAACTAACTTGAAACTAAAAGTAAGATATAAACTATTTTCAGGACAGTACCTGAGCCGAGTATAGTAATCACTTTCGCATCTATTTCCATCGGACTCATTTGTCACTTGAGCTCTTATTTCCTTCAAAAAATTGTGTAGGTTCCCAAGCTCGCAAAGTTCCATTGCAACATAAACAACCCCTGTAAAGAACAAATTACTATAGCTGCGAGCCTTAAAATTTCATGCCATGGCTGAATACTGTTTGCACATACCGTCCTTAAGTTCTTGAACATAGGATCCAACTAGTTCCACAATGGTGTCATGTTTTCCAATATAAATGAGCAGTTTCAATTCAGAAAGGAGCGATCTAATATGCGAAGCTGTGCCACCGGGCTTAATACTTTTTATTGCGACAGGTGTTTCATCTAGCCGGCCTTTGTATACCACTCCGAACTCTCCACTTCCAAGAATTGTGCACTTTTCTATTCAGGGAAACGATTTAAATTGTGGGAGCAAGTATTATTTACATTTAGAATACAGATAACAAAGGAATGTCAGTGAGATCATAATATTTTACCAATATCCAGACGATTCTGATCGATATCGTATGATCTATCGTAAGGAAAGGCATCAGGGTTAATTTTATCCTCAGCTGTCGTATTTTCAAAACCGTTGAAGAAATAGTCTACTTCTTTAGCAGTTAATTTATCGATATAAACCTTGAAATTTATTTAGGTGAAGATGATTTAAAATTTATAAAAGTAATAATGCTTTCCAATTTTCTAATGATTAATCATACCCGTGCTTTGCGAAGGTTTAAACACACTTTTATTAAGGTTGCAATAAGTATCAAAAAAATAAAGCCAATGGCAAACCCAATGCCAAGACTTGTTACTTCAGTAGGTTTTGCTGCCAGGTCTGATATGGGTGGTGCACTGATGGGAATTTTCTTCGAGATTTGTTTTGGTGGACCCGCACCGATTTTAGTGTGAGCTTCGATAGAGAAGAAGTAAATAACACCTGGCAAAAGCGAAACGAGTGTACCTCTTGACTCCCGTGGACTAAAACTACAAATTTTAGGAGGTTGGTCTTTTTCCCAGTAATTGATAACGTAGTTTGTCAAGATTCCATTATGATACGCTTCAGGCAGAGCCCACTCAAAAGTAATGTTATTAGGGAAGAGTTCAATTGGTTCAAAGAATTGAACCTGTCCTGGTTTAGATTCTTTTGTGCTAAAAACGGCTGATACTGGATTAGATTTCCTTAACACATTTGCATCACTACCACACTGAACAATTACAGTGAATGTGTAGTTTCTGAACGGTCTTAATCCAGTTATTGTTACAGGTGGACGAAGAGTCAAATTGTTAACAAGTTGATCATCTGCGTTGATATATTGCACTTCGAAAGCATTAAATCCCCTTGAGGAGTATCCCACTCCAATGTTATTTCTGTGTCGCTGATATGTGCAGTATTAATCCTTGTGATAGACTCGGGGTCTAAATGTGCAATTACAAAATCATTTTAGAATTTCTTTAGTTAAGAATTGATGGCAATTTTTAATTAAAACAATATCCTTACACAAACGGTCTTGTCTCAGTAATGGTCGGCTCGTGATATCTTTTGAGACTGTCCATATTGTAAAATTATAAAGACGGCCTGGAACAAGACCTTTAAATGTAACTTTCCTATCAGTGTCATTAGCTAATTTCTCTTTGGCTGGAATGGATGGATCAGATAATTGGAATCGATATCTATCAAACAATGAAACGGATGACGGGGTCGTGTATCGCAGTGTTACTTCAGACTTCCAATTGATGTTATTCACAATGTAAACTTCAGATGTTATCAGAGGCACTGTAAAAGATTGAAATGAATGAATTATTAAAATTTCAACTTGAAACTGTATCAAGTGGGTGCCTCACTTTTCGTGGCAAAAATTACATAGCATCAAGTTAATATCAGGAAAAAAATAGCATACAGAATTTCATAGCAAACGGTAATCTTGTATTTTCATTATCATCATATTCTGTTCTATGAATTTCTTTGCAAAAACATTTTACCAAAATTTGCCATCAAGAATATCTGCTATGAATTGGACTGCTATTAAACATTATTACTATCAAACAATATATGCTATGAATTGGGCAGGTATGAAATTTTTTTCACGGTTTGCTATGAAAGAACCGTGCTATAAACTTACTGCTATGAATCAACCCGGATTCGTATCAAGTTTTGTTACTAATAAGAAAATAATTTGCATGCCAAGGAAAAGGTTTATTTGCCCTTTATCAATAAAAGATACACTTAACTACAACTATTATAATTAGAAGCAGATATATTTAAAATGTCTTACAGTTTAAATCGGTTTATACCTGATGAGATTGTAACATTAAAATTTTGCGTCCTATTACCAGCCACATTTGATGCAGTACAAAAATATTCACCCTCAAGTTCCTTTTTAAATTCTGGAAATGTAAGTAACAATGATTTATCTTTTTCTAAAAATGTGAATCCTGCAAGAGATAAGTCTTCCTGCGTCATGTTCACCCTATGGAATTGTATAGTTGCTGGAGGATAACTTTCCACGTCACATGTTAATATTTGATGCTTTACTCCCAAGGTAAAAGCAACATTCACATTTGTAGATAATATTTCTGGAGCTCGAGATTCTACATTTAGTGAACAGGAAAAAAAATATTGAATATTAAATGCGTGCTTATGTTTTGAGAAACGTATCAAAAGTGAAATGAAAGTGAAAGCAAGTCTACAAAGGGCTTTTCGATGAATTTAGAGATGTGCTCTGCTATCTCCTAAATGGGGTTACCTTAAGGTATACCCCCTTAAAAACCGTGACATAAGCAAATCGGGTATCTAAGCGCTTGCTGAGAAAAACGATGGTGGTTAAAACTCTCTAAGCGGAACCCATGGTGGTGACAGGAGGAAATGCATTTTTAGTAATAATTTCAGAATGATTGGAGGTATTGTGTGGAAACTTTGTACAATGCCGACAAATGTCACAGTGGTAACAGTGATGAATGGAGTCAAAAATGTCACGGGTTGAAAAGGTAACAGGCAACGAATATGAAAAGTCTCAAAGGTCAAAAAGGTCACATATGCTGCTGCCCTTTGCCTTCGCTCCATTTTTACACTGTTTACACCGGTTTATACTAATATGGTTTTTGCTTAGAAGTCAACAGATTCGTATATAATTCAAAGGTGTACTCTCGAATGGAGGAACCAAAAAAAACTCATTTTCTTCATAGTTTTTTTGCTGAACACGATAATACTTCACTAATGTCTGGCCCTTGTAGGTTGATCTCCCAAATTGTATATGGGCTTTGTACAAGTAAGTAGATTTTGCCCCAATATCTTTTGCGGTTTTGGTGTACACCACACTACTTGCATGCGAAAGAATCTGCAAGAATTTTAAAATTGTACATTTATAATACAGTATCAATTCCACACTCCATATGCTAGAATACTACTTTATGGTAATTATAAATTCAGTACACAATAAATGCGCTTTTACTTTTTCTATATATTTTTGAAACACAACTTCAACTTTTATCGGCAGACGAGCCACACATGTGATTTTGCGTTCGACGTTCGGATTCCAATTTTTTTCATCCTCATTATAATCATTGGAAAGCCAGCTGTACTGTACAATGTTAGAATTCGTACAATTTAAGGATTTCACGTCTGATGAAAAATAGCATGTTTTCGCCACGTCCTCTCCTACAGGAAATCGATCAGGATCAAACTGAAGACAATCATCAGTGCTGTTGTTGGTTTTATAAGCAAATGCAATTCTTAAATTTTGAATGAAATAAATACAGTAAAGTATTAAAATATTTGATATTTGAAACACCATTTTAATTTAAAATTAGTAAAATCAATATTTAACAGTAAACTTAGTAGAGGTATTGAATTATACAGTAAATCTTCCAGCGCATTTTGTGTAAATCTAATGCAGGAATGAGTAAGAAAATAATTTTTAAATATTTGTAGTGTATTTCTAATATGGCTTTAAACGCAGATAAGGTAAAAACAAAACAATGTGGTTTTATTCCACCCATAAAAGTATATTACCACACAAACTAGAGAGCTTCTGTACTAAAAATTGAGGATAAAAATTTCGATTTTCAGAGGCTCCAGAATAGAACGGATGTAAACTCAACTATAGGGTGAATGACCCGAAGTAACCTATTGTATGAAGTAGAAGCGATCGCAGTATTTACACCTGTTTAGGTATTTTATGGTTCATATAGAAATCCGTTCTATTCTGGAGTCGCATGATCGCTCCATGTACTCACAAATCTGTAAAGGATTTTTACATACAAATCGAGCCCATTGATTCCACCAATTCAGGAAAAGAATAAAGTCAAGGTCTCTTGATCGAGTTAGTAGATTAACCAAGCAGGACACTTAAAATAGTTAATTATTTAAAACTGAGATTATACCATGCTAAGCAGTAGTGGTGTAGATGGTAGGGATGAGGACTGAAGGGACGGGAGCCCTAGGTTCGAATCCCTCTGGAGTCACTATTCTTAGTTAATTCTATCGGCTCGGTGTGTCCTTATCTAGTAAGGGCTTTAAGTACGGGTAGGTATCCTTCGGTAAAGTGGTTCGGGCCATTGGTAAAGAATGCAATAGAGTAGTGCTCCTGAAACGTACGAAGGATACTCTTTGGGTTCCCTTCCCAAATGGGCCGAATCTCAAACCTCACCAGAACCAGAGTTATAGAAGCTAGAGAAAGTCAACTGTGTAAAATGAATTAATGGCAGCAAAGCCAAAATTTGAACAGTCAAGACTATAAAGAGATTTTACCTTTTTACCTTTACCAAACGAGTTGAAATATTTCAGAATTTCTCCAGATAGCATAATCTCCAAAGCAGCTTCGTATAGGCCGACCGAACTAAGTAGGTTATTTTTTACAGTTGTATAGTTAATTGCTGTTATTAATTTGTGAAAATATTAGGTTAGATTAGAAAAAACTAAAAAAATTTAAGTGAAGCATATATGAAAATGCGATCAAAACTAAAAAATAAATTTAAATTTGCATCACCGCACGCATTTAAGTCGTTCGACTCATACAGCCCGTAATCAATACAGTACAAAGATATTCTACAAAACCTTCGAAGTTTTAGATATTTTAAAACATTAATAAACCATTGTAAACAGTGATGTAAAAAAGAGCAGAGCAAACCATTTCGATTCGTTTCAATCCAATTTGTGTCGTTCGAATCGAATTTGTATCGTTTGAATCGAATTGGTTTCGTTTGAATCGAATTGGTTTCGTTTGAATCGAATTGGTATCGTTTGAATCGAATTGGTATCGTTTGAATCGAATTTGTATCGTTTGAATCGAATTTGTATCGTTTGAATCGAATTGGTATCGTTTGAATCGAATTGGTATCGTTTGAGTCGAATTTGTATCGTGTGAATCGAATTTGTATGAATTTAAATCAGTTTGGAAAAATCAACAATTTGAATTTTCGTGATAAAATTTGAATTTTTTAAATTTTAATAGTTTTTGTATTTTACATAAGCCATATATACCAAGTTTCATGATGATAGACCTTTCCGATGAAAATTAATATTGAAATTTGAATTTTCGCGCCAATGGTGTAATATTTCAAATTTTTATTATCAGATTTGTTTTACCCAAGCCCTAAGCTTTTCGGCGATACCCCGTTTGCCTATTTTAAACAAATTCAAGGGGTGTGCTTTAAGCGATGCCCCATCCCCTGGGAGTGGTATTTTGGGATCCCTATAAGTCATTTAAAGTAAGCAGTGGTTGAAGAGAAACAATTTCTTTAAAAAACTGTTTTTCCTTATCTTTAACATTGGGTCGGAAATTTAACCTTTTTATTGTGACCTTGAGGGGCAGTTCTATTAGACCCATCTACGAACTCATCCAAGTTATAGGAGTCTGGAGTATATGTACCAAGTTTCATCCCGATAAGTCACTCCGTTCGAGTGTTATCGTGTCCACAGACAGACAGACAGACAAACCATTCGCATAAAGGAGCTCAGCTCCTTAATAATACTTCAGTATAGTACTAAAATTAATGGGATTAATGAGACGACTGGATTAAGGAATATTTTCATAATTAGTTGACGATGGGATTAAGGATTAACTGGTTAGAATTTGGTTAGAGGGATTAAGGATTGATAGTCTTTAATCAAATTTGTAATCCCATTAATCCTTAATCCGGGATCATCCAGTTCTGGTGGTATGAAGGTCACACTAAACGTTGGCAGATTGAAGAGATAGGAGGTAGTCAGTATAGTCGGTTCGTGGCTATTAGTGCCAATAGGTAGTATTGACTCATGTTATCTACGTGCAGTTGTTTTCCAAAATCTTAAAAATTTTTGGGTCTGTTTAAATGGGTAAAAAGTAAAAGTCGGGGTTGTTTAGTTGTAAAAGTGTTAAGTGTTTGTAAATATGTTTATGTTGAGATGTTGAGAAGCAAGAGCAAACAGGGAATTCAAACCAATAGGCAGCAATAGTAAAAGGGGTTCATCTAATAATCTCCTTTCCAGGATATACTCGAATATACCCAGTATGGATTTCCATTTAATTTTAGGTGCTTTTACGGGAGACAGTCAGTGGCACGAGCAACATGTCAATAAATAAGTGCTTTTCAACCAGAACATCTTCCGAAAATCTCCCCTTTTAAATATTTATATTTTTTATTCACTTTTCAAGAGTTTCTTCATTTACTCATTTCAATCGACTCCTTTCTATCTGCTTCTGCAGATGCATCTTTAAAAGTTTTTCCTTCCAAAAAGGTACCTCTTTTGTGCATTGTGCATGCATTCTTCTCCTATTCTCGTAAATGATGTAAATGTTCTTCCAAAGTTGGTCTAAAAAGACCACATGCCATCTTGATCAGTGGCTGACTGAGTCAGTAAAGTTATGCCACCACTAGTGATCTTGCATTTATTTTAGTGTCTTAATTTTTATTTAATCATATTCAATGTCGATTAAATAAAAAATAAACAATTGATCTGCATTGCATTAATTTGTTCAGAATTCAATTTTTAGCCCGAGCCAGGGCTTATGAGATCATCATGTCCGTGTGTCCGTCTGACGATAACTCAAGTAAACCCCAACCGATCGACTTGAAATTTGGTACACATAGTAGTTGGGCCAA
>JAQFZZ010000484.1:0-17721 GCA_034696405.1 Isotoma caerulea
AGCGTGCGGTGTGAACAGAGAGAAATTTTGTGTTGGCAACACTTTGTCACCAACAGTTTTGTTGCGAACAAAGTGTTCGCAACACATTTGAGCAGTGTGAACGATGTTGGCAACAAAGTGTTGGCAACAAACTGTGGCCAACGCTCGGTGTGTCTTCGGCTTTAGATAGATGTATTGTACGATCGTATCGTATCTCATCACATCGTTAGTTCTGTGGTTAAAATTCACATTTAATCTTGATTGTAATATTTATTTATCTAATCCCTTGGTTCAGAAGTGAATTAAAGGTATCTACATTCGGATATGCAGATTGACATATTTAGCTACAGTTTACCACCAGGGATTCAGGAATATTATAATAGCCTACTTATTTTCACACTCTGTATTTTTCAATTAAGAATTGCCATCTGTATTTTGCGATGCATCCAGTTATTGTAACTTGTAACAGAAAAGTAAAATGATGCACAGGCTAGTTAATACAGATAAGAAAAATATCCCTATAGAATACGTATGCATGTGTTATATTTATGTGTAAGTGTAATATATTATGGAATAGGTTAGATATAGGGAAATACCACAAAGGGAAAAGGGAATAAAACGTACCTTTTTGTTATTCTGAAAATTCATAGATCCTTGAGGTGAGCTAAAAATATCATCGCGATCACGATCCGTCTCAAAAAAACTCTCCTGGATAGAATGGTAACTTCTGAACGGACTAGCTGGTTCACTTGCATCCGAATAATAACTATCCGACATCAAATCTGCAATATCTTGTGCACTGTGGTAAATGCTCGAGACGGAACTTTTGCTAAGTCTCCATCCTTCACAATAGGCACGGCTTCTGTTTCCGGCAGTTGCACTTCTTAGGCCAATTATTACGCCTCCTGAGCCACGGGTGTCACCAGTGCTACTTCCGTGATTATTATTATTATTTACAAATCGTACTGCAGATCCTCCTTGAATTAATACTCGTTCATCTTCCGCTTCCCTATCTCCACTTTCCCCTCGATTTCGAAGTAAATTACTTGATTCAGATTCATTGTTTTCTGAACTTTTAACCCTTTCCCCGTCATTTGATTCTTCCAAAAATGATTCTTCATCCTCTTGCTCGTTGTTAACCCCTTTCGTTCCCAACCCCAACGACATATTCTTTCGACTTGTCATTATTCTTAATTTGATTAATTGATTATCAATTGCGATTTTATAATTACTAATGTTATAATAAGAGCCTGCATACCCCTACAACTAAAACTATTCTTACTAGAGCTAACAAAGTTTTCCATAGTTATTTTACGCTTTACTATAGTGGCACCATAATATATAACATTTTAAGGTATATTAGCGTGAGACATTATTTTTTTTATTAATTATAGATTCTTAATGTTATTAACTTGCACTCTTGTTTGATGATTGTCTTCAGAAGATTTTTGAACATGGTAAGGTTGACTTATAGTTAATGTCTTGTCTAAATGTTTTGAATTTACAATACGTTAAATGGTAAATGAGACACTATTTTGACTTGATGTTTGACAGTCTTCAGTATTATAATAATATAAATTAGCAAAATAATAATAATACTAATTGCTGCCTGCATGAAACTTCTTACGTAGTAATTTACAGCTTTTAATTAAGTAGACACATTTACATATCAAATATATTATTTAATTTTGGTATATTGGAAGGACATGAGCAATATCACAACAGAGACTTGTATATTTTTAAAAGCTTTTTAAAAGTGGCAAATACTTGTTATGCCAATTTTTATCTCACCTCAATAAAAACAAGGGCTACTTCCTTCACCCTTAACTAGTCTCCTTAAATAAATTAATTTTTTATGTATAAAATCTAGTTGCACTAACACGAACCGGTAACTGTTTGTTGAAACTTAAATGTATATCGATGGAAGGAATCTTGAGTTACATATTGAAAGTTGAAAGCCTATGAAAAGTGTTGACTACATGTTGCCCGCAATTTGCAGAAAAATAGACAGCTCTACTACTGATTTATCCGAACTGTCAGACAGGATTGCTTTTCTTGAGGATGATGATGGCATGCTTAAAATCCTTAAGTTAAAACTTATATAAAAAACATGCCTCTCATAAATAAATGTGTATGCAACAACACTATATAGTTAGTTTGAACGAACGTTAATGGTAGGATGTGATCTATATTGTTTCATTTTGCCAATTGTTTCTAAATCTGAATGACTGACTACTACAGAAAATAGAGGCAGGCAGGGACGAGAGGAAATAGCAATTAGCAAATCTTCAATTCTAGCACCCTTTACACTTCAGCTAGTACATTGAATGTCATGTGGCTTACTAGCTGTAGCCTAAGCTAGATTTTGTACAAAAAACTAGATATTCAGGAACTCGGATCGAGTACTTTACTTTTTACGTACATAATATACGTACCAAGTACCAGGCTGACTGGAAAAGCGGATGGATGGATAGAACATTAAAAACCCGGTGAATTATGCATACGAATTCGGTCGACTACCTCTTTTTTATTTCTGCCATGTATGCAAATAAATGCTCTATATAAAACTTCCTTTTCCCATGTTTCAATGGTTTATTTTTTTACACACTGAGGCAATAAATGAACAAACAATCTTTACAAATGTTGCAACTATAATTATTATATAATTTATCTTTTTTAACCAAATGAAGGTAACTTTAAAAGATGTAATGTAAAGATATAATTTCATTTTAGTCGCTGATTTTGACTCTTTGCACTAACTATATTCCCTTACTTGTGTAAAACAGAAAAAGCAGAAAAAGCTTCATATGGTATATATAACATTGATTCAGGCATGTCGTAGGAAAAGTTATTTATTGGGAATGAACTATGAAATGGCTATGAATAATATATACAGAATTACTCTGAATCTGAATCTGAATCCATTCTTCCTTTCCACACACATTTACAACCATTTTTCTGTGATTTTTTGTCTCTGTATTCATCATCACCATTTCCACAAAATTCGTTTTGAGATATCTAGGAAAAAGGTTTTCAAACTTCACGCGAATGCATTTAATAAATATTAAATAGCACTTACATGAAGTAAACTTATCTTTCAAGATGAAAGATAAGTGTGATGCTCCCCATATGTGTTTCAAGGAGGTTGATAACTATAACATAACCTTGTAGTTCCTTGATGGGATATTATAAAGATTCAGAAATAAAAAGAAGTTTCATAAATATGCAAATTCGTTTAATTTATTTTTCTTGGAGTGGAATATAACCTCAAAATTCTTGATTCTTAACGAAAAGTTACAGATTTTAGTGTCTATACTCTACATAAATTGTAGCGTCCTTTAATTTTGCATGTGGTTTATCGATCTGCCATTTGCATGTACGATTTTGCACATAACGTTTGTTATTATATGCGGGTTTGTATATCTGTTTTTGTCTTGGAATTTCTACCTGCACTAAAACATGAAATGAAAGTATGAGAGAATGAAGATAGAAATAGTTTATAGTTTTCATTGTAGTAGATAGCATAGATGTATATTTATAAATGAGGGTGTGGTTCCATGGTTGAAAATGTGCAGAATTTATATGGGGAGCAATAAATGAATATGAAATGAATAAATATGCAATAATTTGAACGATAATATATTGTGGTCAAGCCCATTATACGTCTTTAATTAAAAGTATCATCAGATGGACACGTTAAATATATATATGTATATATTTCTGTATAATGGGAAATTTAAATAGGTGGTACAGCGATTTGAAGGCAAGGAGGCAAAATTAATAAATTACACTTGTTGATGATATGTCTCCTACATTTCCTGAATTTGAAATGCATTTAAAATAACCTACGAATGGAGACCAATCATCTAAAGTGATTATGATGATTCTGCGCTTCTAGCCCTCACGATTTATTTTCTAAACTAATACACTTACATAAATACAGCTCGTAATTGGTATAACAGGACCCTGAAATAGAGGCCTTAAAAACGAAGCCTCATTGGCCTTAACGTTGATTGTCTTCTCGGCGTTCACTCGCATGCCAACTTGTTGTCAAAACTAGTTAGAGCAATGGCGAATGCTTGAAGAGCACACATTGGATAGCGGTAATCAAGCGTGAATACATCTTCGGCAACACGACCGAACTGGACCACGACATAATCCTCTAAAATTAAACTCAAATTTATGTTCATTCGTAAAAATATCAAAATGCAAATTTATATGTAAGTGTACAAACCATCTGATTCATGGATGACTTGAAAATTTTTCACCGATGCCTGAGTTACACGTCCGTGAAAATTAAGAACGTAAGACTGGCTCTCTTCGTTCCACACTGGTGTCTTGTTTTTTAGCTCAACCAATCCATCCATCTTCCTAGCCTTCCATCGTTCTGTAAATTTCATACCATGAAATAAAATCAATTTTACGCACGAAAGTCATCTAGAGTTTTTTATGAATTCTCATTTTCATAGCTTCTGGACATTATAAATTTTTTTCGAAATGTAAGTAAAAATTCCTTCCAAGTCCGTACTCACCTATCATTCCATCATTCTCCGAGTCTGGACGGAATTCCTTTCGCTTATTTTCATTAAGCATACCAGGAACAACTACGGTCATTTTTCTGGGTCCTTTAAAGCCAAGCACATTTGTTTCCTGTAGTACAAAAAATTATATTTTCAATCACATCGCTTCCACTAAATGTCGTAAGAAATTAATAAAACTTACATAAATTACAGATGCCAATTCCTCACGTAAAGCATTTTTGTCAACATTTGGGGCATTTCTTTTAGGCGGTTCGCCATTGTCAAAGACGGAAAATTGGGTCCCTAGAAGATTTGAACGCACTTTGCCTATATAGGAATCTCCACCTCTAGACAAGTCAGTTGCATCCGTTGAAATCAAATAGTTACTTGTTGTACTTTTCTTTCGTTTTCGACCAGCTAGAAGAAATACCTGAAAATACATCCACATATATAAACACTGTGTATGCATACACCATTAAGGTTACACTTACTTTTCTACCATCCTCACGTTCAAGATGCATATAATAGGTTGGAAACATTCCCCTATCCATCCCTTTTCTATCCCGCGTGATGCGACATTTTATAAGATATCCCTGGGCAGCTGGTTGCAATACAAACTGCTCAATATTGTCCATGACTTCCACTACATTCACGCTAAATTTTGGAGATGCTGAGTCTTCTTCTTCCGTCTTGAATGCAAATACATAAACATAGTTTAAAAATCCGACACAAACAACAAATGCAGCAATAGAAACAATCCATCAAATTTAAAACTTAACATACGGAGTTTAGTTTTTCGGTGGATTGGAAACTCTTCCCATCCCCTGTTACGCCCCTTCCCCCAATTGCAGCTGGAACAACAGGTGCGGATCCATCAAAGGACTCAGATGACGAGAGTGGTTTCACTTCGCCTGAATTACGGAGTGGGTTCTCTAGAATCGCCATAAAAATACTCCTTGAAAAACGGTATAATTACACATTACAAAACAACAGTATGAGTGATAGTAAAAATGTTAAAAATTGACAAGTACAGAAATGACTCCGAGCTGTTACAAGTTTGGGGAATGTGGTTTAGCGTCATGTAATATGAAGTGAGTCAAGTAATGTTTGAAAATCTTAAGAAATGTAAACAATATCTTAAATTTAAGAAGAACCGTTTTAAAAATAAAATTTGAAAATAATACTCGGTGGAAACGAAAAAGACTGTGAGTGAAAGTCAATGAACCAATGCCACGACCAATTCACGGCCAGGGTCGAGGTTCAGAACTACTTGTGGAGAAATATCAGATTCAGCTGCGATTTCATCGAGCCTGATCTTCGGATCTTTCTTCCCACCGAATGGTTTCGATTCCGTCCCCGACAACCGTTTAAATGATTCACTGCCCACTTCCTACGCACGAGAATTTATGGTTTTATCTCATCACGCAAACATTGCTCACTTCTACTTTTAAAGATGTGAGAAAGAGAAGAAATGATCAATACCTAGATGTACCTTTCATTATCGTCATGAAATATCTATAAGTCTCTGGTCTGGAACAGTGTCCCCATACCCCTTCTACACAAACTACTCCCCTGAGGTCTACTCTACTTTTTAGACTTGTCATTAACTAATAACGCTAAAAGCCATTTTAATGGAACTCAGACTTCTTTATTACCGATGGAACATATTTTGGTACTTGAATCTTGGAGATTAGAGTTTCATTTTTACTTTTCTTTCACTCTCGAGTTAGCAATTTTGAAGCCATTAGGAAGAAATAATTGATTGAAATCGCAGTAGCAATATTTTGTTCGTTTCCTACTTATGAAGAATGGATTCAGACAAATAGATAACATGCTATCTTTGTCTTTGTTCTCTGTTTACGTTTTTAGAGATAACCCTCTGAACATTGAAGATAATATATTATACCTTCATTCTTATTTGGAAATTTTGGTGAATCGTGATTGATTTTGTCATCTAGCTCAAGTACTTCTAAGCCATCTTCTATTTCCGTTGTGGTTTGTCGATTCCAACCTGATTTCTTCTCCTTCTCTGGAGATGTTTCTACAGATCGAACTTTAGCTGTAAATTTTAGAGGAGCACAAATGAGCTTGTTTATTTTTTTTCTATTCAATAAGCATGACATTCTATAGACTATTCCACAAGGTTTTCATTACCGGAATCAGCTTCTCCAGCGGTTGGAGATAAAGCTCCAGAACTGCGTAAAGGGCGCCTAGCACTTGCAGATCCACAGTTACTACTTGCACGCCCACCCAAAATTTCTCTATTTTCTCGTGCGTCAGAAATATGTGGAATTCCTGACTGTTTTCTCTTTTGTTTTTGACGGCTTTCAATTAACTGTTTCTATTTTGAATTAAATAAACCAAATCAAAAATTAGATTTTAAAATGTCCAAAGCGCACAATATTCACTGTTTACTGAAGCATATAGCTTCGTCATAATATTAATATATTGTTCATGTAATATATTGATTGAACTCAATGGAACATAAACTGTACGAAGCCTGAAGCTAAAACCAACAAAAAAATCTTTGACGTAAAAACACAATACCAGCAAGAATAATATCGTGGGTTGTTTGTTGTGGGGTTATAGAAGGGTTAGGTTTTAACGGAAAAAAAGTAAATCGTGGCATTGTATTCATTTTTTTCTTAGTTTCATAGAAAATTATTCACTTTGTAAACCTTATTTTTGGTAAGAAGTCCTTATGATAGGCAACTATTTTATGTTTTATATTGATTTAAATAGTTTTCATAGTGTTAATTAGGTTGTAGTAATGCCTATATGGTTTTTACTAAAATCAAAGCTAAGGCATCCAAGAAGATGCCATGAACAGTGTACAAGAGCACTTCCACTTTGCTTATTCATATCCCCTTCCTGTTTACACTTATCGATTTTTGCATAAAAGATTTAATCGGCTCCTGAAAACTATTAGGATTAAATTGATTACCATTAACTTATTCCATCCGTTTTAGTCTTACCTGTTGATCTAACTTCATTTTTCTGGCAATTGGAATAGGTACAGCAGATACTGAATCTTCTCCACCTCCAGTAGCACTCATTCTGAAAGCATATACATTATTTTCATTAGTAAATTCATTAAGCCTAAACATGTTTTTTTTATTCAGAGAACAGAGAATGATCATTAATAATAAGAAAGTAATTATATTTATAAGGAGTAATTAACAGTCAAGGTAAGCTATTAATATGAAGCTACTTTACTCTCTTGGTAAACAGGCAGACTAGAACTAGACATTGGTGTAGTTGCGTCTCAGTCCATTTGCTTCATGCTATTGTGTACATAGTAAATAGAATGAAATGGGAATACGAAAAAAGAAAGACAGTCACAGGGTTTTCAAATCCCTTAATTGCTTTTTCTAACACCAGTACAAGTTGTAAGGAAGGACCACGTTGTCATTAAAATTGCATCAATAAGATTCTTAAAAGCACCACATCACGTTTTGATGTAAAAAAAAACAAATATTAGTAAGGGGCTTAAGTCATATAATGCAATGAATAAAATGAATAGAGACAGCTCTTTTTTTGGTCTCTAGTCTCAAGAGTAATTTCCCATTTATTTCACATTTGAGATTGAGATGGACAGCAATTTCTCACGACAGGCTATAAATCTGCGGTAGCAGTGGTAGAATAAAATAGCACTTTTTTGATACGATCTAGGTGAAATTTTAAAAAATTATGGTTTAGTGTAGAAGACAAAAAATTTGCAAGTACGTGTATTTTCGTAAATTGTCGTTGATCTCATCACCAGCAAATAATTCTAACTATTAAGGTGCTTCCAATTGCTATGCATGTATTGTTTAAAATTAATTTAAAGACATTTCATGAAAAACCGTTTGTAAACAAAAATTCAAAAATCTCTTACTTATTATTTTGAAATCGTGACATGGTAGCGTCTGGTATTGAGGGAAAGAGAATTACGATTTCAACTTTCTCAAATTATATTTTCCACAGTATAACTCTCATAGTTCGAACTTCTGATTGAGTACAGAGTACCACACACTTAAATTATGCATAAAATTAAAATCGCTTAAAGATCACATTACACTAATAACTTTGAATAAATAAAAATCAGCAAAACTGTGTAGTTCTATTGGACAATTCACTAAACAAACACTTCCACAGAGAACAGAAATAAAATATTAAAAAGGGAAGGGAACAACTTCCGACTATTGAATTGCTGTAATGGATAATAGATTGGCGAGATGAATTGATGCAAAACTAAGAAAAACCTTATGAAAAGCGGAATGAATTTGAAACGCACCGTTACAGAGAGAAGTGCAGAAATCGTATGAAAATAGAAGCTCCTTGTTCCTTGTGTGATATTAGCGAACAACAATAAATTGTGCAAGGTTCTCGCTTTCTTATCGTTAATAAATTTTGAGGGGGATGCGATTCGTTACCAATACCAATGCTTCTTTGTACACTGAAAGTAAACTAACTATTCTTTAACTTTATTACGATAGTGATAGTAAGGATCCTTCTATCAGTTAACGTCTTGAGAGGGTATGTGTTTTTTCATTTGAGAATCACAAGCGGAAAAATGGGTTAGTGCATCGAACTGCAAAAGTATAAACAGACTTTCCATGTCAGAACAATAGCGATGTATAATAATAATAATATGAATGTAATGTGTGTCTAATAAGTCCCCCTGCTATTGTTGATTGTCCAATTGTATCACCAATTGTTGAAATTACGTAGTGAAATAAAATTTCAACCAAATTTTAGTTATTACGAGAGCAGAAAAAATTGTGTATCATTAATCAATTGTGTCAGTCCTCAGATAAAAAACACAAAACCCCTATAGTCATTTTATTATGTTCTAATAAATCTATTTATATGATCGGTAACAAATTTTGTTCTTGCAATAATTTTTTGCTGAATTTATTTTAAGCATGTTTTTTATGAATGCCTTATTGTCCCTTTTGAAACAGTAAAAAATGTGTATGATATACGATAAGCTTTAGTTCATAATGATAGCTAATGCAATTAATGTAAGCATATTTAGGGATTTGTGATTGGTATTTTAATTGCTTCGTGCATTGAAAAGGATTTATGTTTAATAGGAACGTTTATCAACTTTTGAAAATAAAAATTTAATAAATATTTTGAACCAATAATCTTCAAAATGTCTTTTAAACTTCACATTGTTTTCGTAATTCTTTTTGGACATATGCACTGAACTGATTGAAAAAAAGGTGATGCATATTAACGATCAGCAATGGTTAATATTTGGCCAATTATTAAACTTTTGTGCTAGTACCGCAATATAATACCTTGAAATGTCATAATGAAACTAAATCTAATCATAGCTGCATAGGGGATTCAAGCAATAGTTGTAAAATCGTATTATAATTAATAATCAAACCCTTTGGTTGTATTATAGGCCCAGTCCATTGCTGTAATTTCTTCTCAATAAATAGTTTATTCACAGACAGGAAATAATCAAACCAAATCCAACCTGCAAAAGAAATAAAAAATACCGATAGCATGATTCATTCATTCAAATAGGTAAAAAGAGTTTTTAAGGTAAGTAACAATTTAATAGAAAGATAATAGATTCAATGTCATTGCCAGTTAAAAACTCCCAATTTCTTGAAAAAAAAGATTAGGTCGTAAGGATTTGTGAAGCGAGGAAGGAGAAAAGTTATTATGGCAAAATGAGGTCAGTAGCATTTAATCTATAAGTGTTGACCTACACTCTAATATTAAATGGTAGCAAACCATCCTCATCTTTCATCTAACTAAAACACCTCTCTTATTTTCGGTACAGTCACTGTTCATGAACCTGAAAAGTCCATTTTTTCTGCACCAGTTAACTGCAAAAAGTAAGACTTTTTGAGGGGAAAAAATTCTGAATCCTCTAACTGATGAGTATTTTTGGCAAAATTAAGCGTGTTACTTTTTTTCACATAGGTATATTCTACCTATCCCACAATATCGAAAGTAGATGATGAAGAGATTGAAATGAGATTTTACACTCATGTGAATGTATACAGCACGTTCCATTGTTTTAATGTAATTATTGTTATTTTATAAATTGCATTATCATTGCCGAATGAATTCTTCAATTGACACTTTGGTGTTTTATATATATCCCTACGGTTCTGACTTGTGAGTAAGACATTATAGCACTAAACCTTTTGTTAAAGCCGAAAGACGGTCTTAAAAAGAAGAATTTTTTTGTAACGAAATCTGATAGAGTTACTTTACATAAAGAGACTTACTTTTTGGATAATCGAAGAAATGAGATAGTCAGGCTGCGTCTTTGAGGTACAAGTTTTAGGCATGAAATTAAAGATTTATCCTATAGAAATGTTATAAAGTCCAATTTCACCTTAGAAAACAATGAATTATTCCACAGATTAAAATTACAATGCGGAATTGCAGAACCCTTCGAATTTATTGAGTTTGCTAGGATAATTTCATTAACTTTATAATGAAAGCATAATGAAATGGAACTGGCAATAGCTGCAAGTGTCAATGTCCCATTCATTTGAGATGACGATTGCCATAACCGATTGTCCAGAGAAAGAGTAACCGTACGCAAGAACATACTCCGACCATATCCATAACCTCTGATCAAAAAAGACTCCATGACTACCGTGGTCAAAACAAATTCTGCATTCACTCACTCATTATTCAATCCAGGAAGATGGTAATACAAATAGTAAAGAGCTTTTTTGATCGAAAGAGACTTTTTTGCAAAGTATGAAATAGAGTGTAGAGGCCGAGCATGTATGTAATAAACTACAACAAATTAGGCTCTCTAAATAAGGTTCATTAAATAAAGTTTCGTGCTTCTGAATGCCTAGTCCTTTTGTCAATAAAAATATCAATTTTCTTCCGCCAATTACATATAAATTGAGTACGAGGCATGAGGAATACAAAGCAAAAGACTTTACCAACAGTTTAACACTTGGACTGGACAATCTAATGAAGTAAAACGATGTAATTTATTTCACACCATTTTAAAACTGGGTTAACGCATGAGACATTAAAGTTGAATCATATAGGCAGTATTTTCCACATATATGTAAAACGAAAAATTGAAAATAATCAAAATGTAAGAACCCAAAATTGGAAAAAAGCAGTTTGCAAATGTATTTGATTTATTAAAGCTCTTTAAATACTTAAAATATCACACAAACTAAAGCTTGTCGAAATTTTTAACAAGATCCATTTAGGCTGAAGCTGAAGCAGCAAATATTTAAAGAATGTAATCTGAACAGAACCTTAGTTATAAATGTATTTATATCTTTACACTTTCTAAGCACAATTCATATGTAGACGGATGAAAGCCTAAGTTATGGATTTTCACCTCATTTCAAGGCTTTTGGCTTGGCTTCCCACAGACAGTAGCTTATCACTGCTTAATAATACACATTTAAATTATTCACACAGCCGCAGCAGCAGCAAGAAGATCCTTACAAATCTTAAGAACCATGTGAAGAAATATTATTCTTTAATCATAATTAACATAGTAATACATCTATTAGTAAACATTACTGAAATGTATTTTCGTATCATGTAACTAATTAACTAACAATTTATTTATATACAACTACGTGTATATGAGTTATGGTTAGCAAATACATTACATTTCATTTTCTTCACATTGTACGCATCATACAGCATTGATATTCCAAGTTAAATTTGGACACTCGAAGACAGCTTTTCTTCATTTCATACGAATTTTAGACCGCAACAATGGACTAAAAGTTACAGCGATAGGTGTGAAATCTGTCGCAAAAGTAAAACGGCTAAAAAGGAAAGGGATCTTCAGAATTTTAATCAGAATAATTGAATTAACATAAAGTAAAATACCCAATTAGAGCATTTTACGCCTAAAATCGATAGGAACTATAAAATTTTATTTAAAGCAAGTTCGGCCATTTTAACAGATAAGACAACCTTTGGAGTCCTTGTTTAATTTTTTCTAAGGGATTATCATTTAAAACGCTTTCATCACATATCAATACATGTATGGTAGATTTTGTTGATTGTCACAAAATAAGAGTTTAATATTATTTGGCTGTCTCATTTCCCCATCGTTTCGTTTCGGCTTCGTTCACATTTCATCTCGATTTTAGTACAAACTTATCTTATCAATGAAAATATTGACGTCTTTAGACGAAGTTAGAAGGCTTCTTCGTGTTTTCAAGCTTTAATGATCCACCATATTCAATATGCGTCGAGGAAAATAACGAATCCATACAATTAGTAAATAATCAAATCAGAAGGATTGACGACTCCTCGTATTGAATGAAATTTGTATCGGTGATGATTGTGAATGAGCGGAATTATTGGGAGTTGAACGGTTATCTTTGTCCACATTCTTGTCGCTAGTATTATCAGCGGATAATTGTTGAACAGATGAGTCGAATAAATTTGATGTTTCAGCTGATTTCGTGGGGGATGGGAAGTCTAGGTGTCCGAGAGGAGTTGGTGATGTCGGGTCATCGTCATTTCCGGCTTTTATTGATTGATAAAATAGTTGAAAGCTCGCTTTCAGGTCTGATTCTGATTTAGAAGCCACGGATGAAACAACAGTTCTCATGCTTCCTCTCAGGTTTTCGCTTTCTTGCTCCACAATATTGTCTTCGTCAACTTCCTAAAACATTTTAAAAAAACATTTTTACTAGAGAAATTTCAAATTATTTTTTAGGTTTGGATTGGAAGAAAAATAAATGCAAGCTAATCTTGATCTTAATTATAAGGCACTGTGACAAAAAATGTACTGTGATAACTGCAACATAATATAGTATATATATTTATAGTATCGTCAATCAGTCGTTATGCTGTATGATGAATTATTTATGCGATCATTAAATCAAAAATGCGATGATTATAGGATTAGTATTACCAGTTTAACTTTCATTCATCCAGTATTTAAAATATTTCATTTTTTTGAATTTTTGAGCAATTATGAACTTTTATAACCAATTTCAAAATCAAAATTTTTGATAGCAAGATCTTCGGTCTGTTTTAATTCTTGGACTTTTTACATTTTAATTTTGATATTTTTGATTTAGTTAAAATTTCATGGTGATCTAGCTTTTATTTAATAGTCTATGGAAATTTTGGCAAGTATTCATGTTTGCTCACCAAATATTAATTTTAAAAAATAAATGCTCTTACATCTTAACTGTTAAGCCATTTTAGGACAACACAAAGAAGAATTACAAGACCGAATGGAACTGTAAAGTAGATTTTATTATACGTTCTACTTAATCACTATTGATAGATGAATTACGAATCGGGATGTAAAGATAATTTTTCACAAAACTCACAACACTTTCATCGCTGGCTGACTCCATTTGACTGACACAAAATCTATTTTCATTTAATCAATTTTACAACATGCTATTGTAGTAAAAATTATTTTGAAAAATAAAAGTATTATCAGCAATGTTTATTTCTTGAAGCAATAGGGATATTAAATTAATGGGAATATTTTAAGTCAGCTACAAACTTAAAAAAAAGTTTAATTTCTGAACCCCATAGAAAAAAGAGTTATTTTTTTTCTCCTGTCAGTCGATTTATTAAATTGAGAAAAAAAGGTTTTTAAATCTTTGTATAAATAAATGTAGCATGGAGTGTAACCCAAAATAAAACTTTACTATTAGAAATGTAAATTTTGAGAATATATATTTTGATTGCGTAACTATAAGCTCTATCACAACTAAAACTAAACATTGATTCAAGGACCTCGTCATGAAAATCAAACTGATTCTTGGCAAGAGACTCAAACTCTGCAATAAATAAATGCATGGACCAAATGACAAACGGGTTAGACCGTACGACACTTACTTTGTAGATTGAAGGTCGACAAAGTTAGTATCGTTTCTGCCTTCTTCGTGAATTCAACTTCGACCTAAATCATTTTATTGGAATAGTGGCATAATTCTCTAATTATATAGCAAGCATCTTGTTTCTCTATCAATCTATAAGTATTCAAATCAAAGATTAACCTTGTAGAGACTAGTTAAAGGGAAAATTGAATTACAAGATAAGAAATATGGCACGAATTGCAGTTTCATGATACTGATACTAAAAACTATCGATAAATCTTTGTCGAATGTACGAGTAAATCCATTATCATAGGTTCGTTTAAGTCAACAAGTAATAGTTTTATTTCGTCGAAGCATTATCGATCGGCTTTTATTCATGGTTAGTATTCGAAAGCACGTGGTGACTCATAACAACTAGCCCTATTTTAATCATACATTTGAAGTATATCTGTTAAATAACAGATATATTTTATTCCTGCAATTACTCCTAAGCATTATTTGAATTTAGTTCATGGATGACATTCATATGACAAAATATTAGAAATTATTTTTATAGCTAACTGATTCCAGTCACAAATTTTCCGGACTTTGTGCCTTTCTTTAAACTATACTTATAATGGAGGCAATAAGTGCTTATAACGATGAATTGTTGTACATAGATTTGGTTTACTTTTAATTGGATTTAATTCATTTAAAAACTCTGATATAGGAGGAGGTACAAGTACAGGTGGAGGAACAAGTACAAGTACAGGTGGAGGAACTATTACAGTATACTACTGCTGATATAGCAATGACCTCAACTCATGTCAAAAGTGGTGGTTGGAACAGTTTAAATGATGTAAAATCTGATTATTAAGTAGCAAAAGCTACTTTATGGGAATGGTCTGTCCGTCCTTTCGTTTGTCACGTCAATAATTTTCGAACGAATTGACATATTCACATGATTTTTTCAGACTTTTGGTATTGAAATTCAGCGCGCTACGACAAAGCGCACTGGTTGCGCTTTTAAGCGCTTTAAAACACAAATCACATAAAAATCATGTGGAATATGATTTCACATTTCTAAAACATCAGAAATTGAACTACTACGATAATCGTTTTTGCCGTGGCAGATCAGGGAGGTCAGAAAATGAGGTCAAAGGTCAAAAAAGATAGATCGAAATAAAATGTTACAGACATTCGAAAAATCGTTTCAAAATGTTGCATTGTTTGAAAGTATTCAAATCAAATACTATTAAAACGTGCAGCTGTCGCTACTTGGTTGTACCCGTACTTGATATGGCTTATTTGAACTATTGTGAATATTTGTGATTTAAGTTTAATCATCGAAAAGGCTATGAAAATATTAGACTATGAAATACCCATTCTTTAAACTTGTTTATTTAAAATTATGTATCATATTTGAAAAAAAACATATTTTAAATCATTGATTTTGCATGTTATTTTAAATTATTAAGTAGCGAAAGCTGCTTTATGAGATCGCTCTGTCTGTCTGTCCGTCCGTCTGTCCGTCCGTCTGTCCGTCTGTCCGTCACACCGATAACTTTCGAACGCTTGGAGATAATCGCGCGCGGTTTTTTGCGCTGGATTTCTCTGGTCGCAAAGACTTTTGGTATTGAAAACCAGCGCGCTGCGCAAGGTCAAACTGGTCGAAAAATAAGGTCAAAGGTCAAAAAATGTCATTTTCCACATTTTATATCATTGGCTAGCTCTGGAAAAGTAGATTAAAATATGAAATGATATTCATGTTCTATGATGACCCTTAAGGTCAATGTAGGAGGTCAAAGGTCAAAAAAGCGAAAATACAATTTTGGTAAATGTAGATATATTTTTAAGTTTGGATCAAAATGAGGCATGACACTTTCATGTTTGGTGACCTCTAAGGTCAAAAGGTCACACTTTCAAATTTTTTATTGTATATCCTAAAATTTAGACGTCTATTGCTTTCGCTACTTTTCTATATTCCGTTTGATGTGGTTTATTAATTTTGCATACTGAATAACGACGTATGCATGAGATATCAGGTACGTATAATATAGCAGCATAGCAATTAAGTTAAAAGCATTTCATTGGTTAATTTACAATGAAAAACGTTATTCCACGACGATTAGAAATATTTCTTTCAAATTTTTTCAACTTGAACTTAAAATAGATAGATCAAAAGTCATTCCTGCTGAGTGCAGATGATTCATCGAATTCGCTTTCAAATGATAGGGAAATAAAGATTACACTACACACTGCAACCCTACCCTAAATACTCGTAAATGGTAATCATTCGTAAAGGTAAAAATCAGAATTATGATTCCATTGCATGATCAATGGTCACTGCATACATTTAAGGAGGTCATATTCCATGATTTATTCTACCAAGAGTTTTGGAGTTAAAAATTACGAATTAAAATTGAATGAAAAGTCAGTCATGTCATGCTGTCATAGTCAAAGCGCCTTGTGGTTGGTTCGTTGGTTAACTTTTCTTCATCATGGATGACGCACCATAACAGGTGTAGATTAGATGTCACAGAAAAGGAGACAACAAGGCTTACGCTTTACAGATTAGTTCTAAATAATAATGTCAGCTAAAATTACAACTGCTTCGTATAAAGTATTAAACTAAACTTTTGCTCATAAGTTCATCTACCCTGTATTAGTAAAAAAAACCGATATGACTCGTTCTGAATGGTAACTGGAAAACCCCAAATCCTATTTTAGCAAGTTAGCCTACTTTTTAAGTGTATAGAAAATCAAAATAGCACGGAAATGTATTATCGGTTTCTTTTGTTAGCTTTGAGTCCAGTTCCAGTTGCTATTATTTTTCATACCCAGAGTAGACCAACGGTTGGCATTATGTCTCTCTCTTCTTTGGTATAGAACATAATAATAATAATATGGAATAATATTATGGACCATAGCTTTTATGTTAGTTGACTTCACTCAGATTAATTGCGAAAAACATACTTTGATCTCTTGAAAAGTAACGGGCTGAGTCCGAAAACGCCCACCGTTTCCACGATTACGTTGCTTCTTCACAGCTCTACGATAAGCAGCTGAATTTGGAGTTTCTATCGAAGAGATTCCACCGTGACCACGTCGAAGTCGAGATAATGGCTCGGGGTATATTGCATCAATGTGAAACTCCTTCGGAGAAGACATGGTAATGAGGGCTCAAGATAAATCTTCACTTTTCTTCTAACCACTAAAATAAATCTGTGCACAAGGAGATTTCCAAACCAAGTCGAGGTCAAAAAGTCACCTTCTAACTGTAATATTTTGCACAGGAATCGTTTCCAATTGCAGTTAAATTTAAAATTGTCACTGAGTTGTATAGATTATCAGAAAAGATTAAGAAGATTTCTCGATATTAAGCATACAACTTTAAATTTATTCCTACTACAATGAAGCTATTTTTATTCAGAAAT
>JAQFZZ010000485.1:0-17717 GCA_034696405.1 Isotoma caerulea
TCATTGTATATCCTAAAATTTAGACATATGTCTATTGCTTTCGCTACTTTTCTATATTCCGTTTGATGTGGTTTATTATTAAAGAAGTTATACGAATTATGGTCTAAAACGCTTCCCTCAATTGAATCAGGGTCAGCCCCATGTGATTGGATGGGCCAAAATTCCTAAATCTCCATTCTGGCCCGTCAAGATTATGCTTATTCGAGGAGATGTTGTAACTGTTCGTACATTTGGTGACTACCGACGCTTCGACATTCCGTCCAAAGATTGCTATATGTATTCTAGAAATCCTCCAAAGAAGAATAATGGACGACGTCAGGATGACTTTCGCCGGGCTATGAGTGTAAGCTTGAGTGTTATTTTATGCAATTTTTAAGCACTTTGATAAAAAAGAATTTGGTATAATGGAAAATCCATCACCTTTTGGTACTTTAGGAGGTGTGTAGACACATCGACGAGCTTAGAGACATTCACGAACGAGTTGAATTGGCTGAAAATCATATTTCATTGGAAGGGTTTTCCATGTTGGATGCGCTGACTCGTATGTTCCCAGAGGTTAGTAAAAATTAAATAATAATAAAGAATTTACAGAATTCCGTAAACCTTAGTTATTTATTATAAGTCATATTTCATTCTCGTATTTTCTTTTCAGGTAAACAAGCCAAAAATAATTGACGATGATACTGAAATTCCTGAGACTAATAATAATGTTATCAAAAACAAATTTTAAAATCAGTAGTTTGTTTCCAAATTTTTGAATATTATTTTTCTTATGCAATGTAAATTAATAAAATTGAAGCGACATATGATAAAAAAAGTTCAGTTGTCAAATAAAGTTCATTTTATTGCATGAATTGTGACAAACAGGCATTTCTTATGCACATTTTGATCATTTTCAAAGTTTTAAGACGTGTCTTTTCACATTATACAGTCAGAAATCTATCAGAACAGATTCACCGGATTTTCATGGTTGGAATAATTAAATATTCTAAAAATCAACCATTCTTTACCCCAACCCATCTAATTGAAATTTTTAATTAGTCTCAAGGTTGGAAGGATATTTATAATTATTGCAAAATTACTTAACCTGTTCTCTTAAAAAATCACTGATTGTGCAGTAAGTGCAAAATACATTAGTAACTACAGATCTGGAATTCTAATCTAGACAATCACTGTTTTTCAATTAAAATATATTTACAGGGGAAGTTTTATTTTAGAACTTAATTTTTAAAAATTGTCTAAAATTATTGTTAAAAATGGTTCTAAATAGTAATTAGGTGCTTATCGAATTGAGTAAACTGGTTGAGTATTTTACATAAATTATGAAACAGTCGGAATTACAATAGTTGGAAATTGTCTTTATACTAGTCATCACACAAACTACAAATCCTTACGCTGAATTTGATAAAAGACCCAATCCTCCATGAAAGACGGAACAAAGGCATGGGTTCGATTAAATTTAACGGAAACTTCCAAATTGTCTAAGACATCTTCAAACATCTTCAGGGCAGCTGGGGATGAACTTCCATTACCGTGAGTCATATATTTTCCATTTTGTTTCAGAACCGAGAAGGACAGGTTTAAAATCTTTTTAATGAAATCCCATATTTCTCCCTAGAATAATACAATTTTAAATGAAATTCTTTCTGCAATCTGCAAACCAAAATTTAATCAACAAATTAAAAATTTTAGTTTACTTGTGGCGTTTGTGATATAGGGATATCTGTCAAGTCAGCAAAGACATAATCATATTTTTTCCCTTGTTTTATGCAATTGTTCATAAATTCGACACAGTCGCCGACAATAATCTGCAAACAAGATATTAAATTAAAAATCAATACATTTCTATAAAGGTTCGAAGATTCATTAGTGTAATTAAATACCTCATAATTAGATCCTTTGTAATTGTCTAAAGTGTCGCCACAAGCAGATCGAAGATGGATTTTACAAATTTGCATTACGAGATCATCGATCTATGCATTATCAAATATAATTCACATCTATTACTTCACACCTGTGTGTACACAATATTAATAATTTTTTGATATTAAAACAATTCCAAAAACCTCTATCATTGAAACAAACTTGGGGTTTTCTTTCCGCAGTTCATAAAGCAATGCCCCATCACCACCTCCAAGAATAAGAATTTCTTTGTCAGAATAGTCTTCAACTCCTCGACACATAATCGACTCGGTGTAAATTAAATCAGACTCTGCCAAATCTGCAAATTAAATTAAATTAGAATTTTCAGAAACAATTTTTTCATAATTTTAAAATTGAAAACATTTAGACGTTCGTACTTTGGAGATCATCAAGGACAAGCATATTTCCAAAAGTATTGGAATGTAAAATCTGGACGTGTTGAAAAGGTGATTGTTCATCAAAGAGTATTTTATCCACATCGTATTCCATGAGACGTTCATCTAATTCATAATTATATAGTATTTTTTTAAAATAAGTTATCATTCGTAAATTTAGTTTTGTATACAAAATGCTTCCATATAATTTTGAATCGTAGAAAGCAAAGCTGTATTGCATTGTATTGTTGAAAAATAACTAAAATAAAAAGACAGCTTGCTTGCACAAAGCTCAGCTTAAACTAATAATCAAATAGAAATAAGAAATGTGGAAAGAATTTGTGTACAATATTTTTTTCAATAAGAATATACATAAATGCTGAAGTATAAAAAATTAATAATTAATCATGCAACCTGAGGAGAGGAAGTAAATATCGAATGGAATCCCCCTTCGAATGGGAGGAAGGGTTTTCACTGTTTTCACATTGTTCCAGACTTTCCCCCATGCCAACTCTAGGTTTCTACTTTCCTAAAATTTCAAAATTTGAAACAAAAAACAAGAAGAGAACTTGGTCAAAATTTCATTCCAGGAATTTACGAATAGTTTCACATTTACGTTCAAGAAATATAGAGGAAAGTACAAGGTTTAAGACAGGGTCAATAATAGCATTTTAGACATTTAATTTTTTATAAAGTTTAAAGGATAGTTAAGGGATATGTTTTCTACAGTACCAACTCAATTTGTGTTTATTAAAAGAATTTAAAGTACAATTAAAGTTGCATTAGAACCATATAAACCATGCAGTGTATTTTAAAGCCATTATTGGTCACTGCGTCCTTTATACCGTATTTCTTCTTATATAGTTTTAATGTGTATACAAGAGGGGGTCTATTTAAAACTTTTGCGGTAGTCCAAAGATACAGTATAGTCGGCACAGCAGTGTTTAAAGGCAGGTTGTATTGGAAGTGGAAATTTAGGTGAGAAACTGTCTTTAAAATAATTCTTTATAAGCGACTATTCTATGTTTCTAGTGAAAATGCATAAGCTTTCTATGCATTATTGGTTTAAAAAATTGTGAATCTGCTAATTTCTCTTTTCTCGTATAATTTTGTTAATCATCCTGAAAGCAAAACAGTTGGGTTAATATGCTGAATTTTTTTTTTTAATTTTCGAAACAAATTAACTTTTAGCATTAATATTTCCCTCACACCTGCACAATTAAATGGTAACATGGTAAATATCGAAATAGACTACCCGTCATTTCTTTAAATATTTATGTAAAAAAGTTGACTTGATTGAAAGATTAAATGTCTACTTAAGGAATCTATTTCGATAAATACTGCAAGTGAAATTGAATTATAATCATGTGTACAAATTAATTGATTCATAAAAATGGGACTAGCCTATGCCGTCTTAATACATAAATGTATACATTTGCATGACCATTTTGTCCTTTGATTTTTGACCTACCTGTGGTGGTCTTATACACATCGATTTTTGCCCCTCGTCGCAAAGGTGGAAAAGTTTTCACCCTTCCCACTTCCGTCCGCCCTTGGAAATGAATTTCCAACTCCTTTATATTCTGCATGGTTTTATTGTACACACACAAATACAGATTCGAAAATCGATAGCCATAGATAAAAAATTAAAGGTCTGAGGTTATTTTCTTAAAAGGAAAGTTTCAAAATGTATGAAAAGAGTTGGTTTGGTTTTAACAATTTTTAATTTAGATCAAAAACAAAACATTAGTGAAAAACTTGTACTACTTCTTTTATAAATGTTAATTTGTAATTATTATAGAGTTTAAAGGTTTAAGGCTTGGTCAGGTTAGGTAATTGATGTAGTATGAGTATGATTTAAAATAATTAAAATGATTATAATACCTCTAAAGTTAACAAAGGCTTCTCTCCTTCGGGTAGGTAATAGTCCAAATTGATTGTAACAAGTCCATTAGGGTAAGTTCTTATCGAGATGACACTAGACCTTGGCCCAGTGTAAACAGCTAGGCTGTCTCCTACTGGGCTTATCTGCTTACTAGAAATCTTTTCAGTTGAGCCAGCCCCAAAATGAGTATCTAAAGCTGCTACAACTTCTTTCTCAATTTTCATAAGCCCTGTAAAATTTCATATTGTTTTACTACTGTTAAATTTTGAAGAGACGCTTTTAAAAATATTCAGAATTTTGACATTAGATTACCATCACCAGTAAGGTGAGATGGGTCTACAGAAAAATCTAGCAAAACAGTATTGGCACACATGATTTTATTCTTTCGACCAAATCGAATTTAATTAACACTATAATGGAAATGTTATAATTTTTGGCTGATACGCACACGATTTATAATTATTAATGTCCGTTTATTGAGAAACTTTAAACCAAAATTTCAAGGCGTATCCCACGGCTTAGGATTCAAACCTACTAAATTGGTATGCTTCTCTTTTTCACCGGGAGATTGGCAAGTAAACAGGCAAAGACGGTGAGACAAACTCCCGAATCCGGATTCGGAAAGAATTAGAACCTAAGTAGATGCCGGGTAATAAATAGAGAATGGATTGAATGTGGAAATCGATTAAACCTAAAAGTATAAGAAGTGACATAGTTGGGGGAAAATGCATGCTACAACAAAAGGTTTGCTCTGCACGAAGAATGTATGTACCCAAAAATTATATTTGGAAAATACACATAGGACTTTCTTGGCTAACATTCAGACACATGCCACCGAAACCGATTTCAGACATTTTCTAAAATATTATTATTATTTCCATTATTTCCTACGCTGTAATGCATTTCTCCTTTTGTCCAATCTATGCCGTAATTGTGAACACATGAGGTGATGAACATAAAATACTCAGAAGACACAAACCTCTTGATGTGAAGCGTCATACTTTAATACGATTTAAAATTTTATTATTGGTAACACACGACGGCAATAAACTGTCTTTCACTGTGCAGTTCGCCACTACATCACGAGGTAGTTAGTTAAATTAATAATGATAAATGTAGGTAATACTCGTTGAACATTTTTTGAAGTTTTGTGACCAGTATCAGCATTATATAGCTGCCCAAAAATGCCTTATATCTTTGACACAAGAAAGTAAGGGAGTAAAAGGTAAATTGTTAAAAAGATAACATTCCGGTCTGAATTCATTGTTAAATACAAAAGGTACAAGTAAAATGCTATTTTGAGTTAAAATAAACCGTAAAGAAAATGATCAAAGATAAGTTAGTTTCCTTACAAAACACAACACAAATATTATGCTAACTACACAGTGTCCAACGTATACAATGAGATAATGTTGGATACCAGGACAAAGAGAACCAATCTTCTCTTTTAGAGACTAGAATAAAAGTGCATTCTAAAATTACTGCTAGTAATATCATTAAATGATGAGAACTTAAAATTATGTAATTAAAATTCAAGTGACTTTCAAAGATGATGATGAGGCTGTGACATTTTAAAGGTGTATGACATCTTTCCTTCTTACTGGCTTTGGTCTACTCAACTTTTAAGCGAAGAATGCAATTTTACTGGAAGAGATTTACTTCTTGTTCTTCTTGCGCTTATTTTTCTTCCCTTTATTCTGACCTTCACCCTCACCTTCACCTTTTGTAGGATCTGATTGAGATTCTTGTTTTTCGGGGGTTGCAACATTTGGTTGGGGAGTTGATGTTTCAGTAGCGGGTTCGGGTTTATTTCCATTAGCATCAATAGTAGTAGAAGTGGTTGCTGGTGGTTCAAGAGGCGTACTGGTTTCAGTTTCAATGGAAGCAGTGATACTCGTTTCCTCTTCTGGAGTTGCTACAGGCGCTTTCTTGGCTGCTACTTGAGGTGAAGGAGAAATCGGAACATTCGTAGGAGCTTCCGGTTTCGTGATCTTTTCTGCAGGAGCTTGATTTTCTTTATTTTCGGGAGCTGTTGGTTCCTGCTCTGTCTTGACTTGTTGTAAAGAGGATGCTTTAGGATTAGGAACAGGGAAATCTGTTTTTGTGACAGGATTATCAGTAATAGTTGCCAAAGTTGCTGCAGCAGCGTCTGAGATGGACGGAGCGTCAGTTACTACTCCTCCTTTCTTATCTTTATATTCTGCTTGAAGATCTTTGTTCTCGTTATGTAGTTGTCGACAAAGGCTTTTCATTTTCTCCAAGCTCTCTTGGGATCGTTCTAGTTCAACTTGAACTTTTTGGTAATTCTGTGTCATTCGTTTCAAAGCTGAACAACTTTCTTCCCAACGTTGTTGCCATTTGACAGTCTCCTTTTCCATCTCTTTGGTTCTGCCTGTGACCTATGAATAGTATTCACATTTAGTTTTTGAGTAATCAGACACAAAAAACAATAGCTAATAGTTATGATGTTTTAAGTACTATGTACCTTATGCATTTCACTCCTAAACTCTTCGTAAGACCCATTCGTATCCTTCAAAGCCTTTTGCAGCCCATTAAACTTCTCTTCATAACTTTGAATCATAGTTCGCAATTGCACTTCCGTTTCTTTGGCCTCCTTAATCTGTTCTCGACTTTGGAGCAAGGCATCGGCCAGCTTTTGCATTTCTCCTATGAGTTTTTCCTTCTCTTCTGCACTTTTCAATTTCGTCTCGCCTACTTCCAACTTAGCCTTTTGAAGTGACTCGTTAGTCTCTTTTAAAGCTGATTGCAAAATCTGTTGTATAAACAAAATTAGGTTTTATATAGTATCACATCTTATCACTTTTCTTTCGAGAGTAATTATTTACCTGTTCTCGTTCTTCGTAATGTCCCTTGAGAATGGCAATCTTTTTTGCGAGCTCTTCATTTTCTCTCTTGACCTATACATATTCATAAAATTTCAATTTGAGCTTATTCAAATACAACTTAACCAAACCGTACAATTAACGCTAAATTCATAATGAGTGATGATAATATAGTACCGTAAGGCTTTCTGAGCTAATAGCAGCCAGGTTTTCATTGATACTTTTCATAAAGCCCATATTATTTTGAACTTCAGCAGCTAATTCCTTTCCTCGACAGTTAGCCTCTTGGATTTTTGCTGAACTTTCGGCCTATTTCAATATAAATGTAAATTGAGTTAAAAATCAATCCATCAAATCATCAAACCTTTCTTTCAAAATTCTTCAGATCACGCAAATAATTAGCTATAAACTATAACTCACCTTAATAAACTTATTTTGTTTTTGCAACTCTCGACAAAGACCTTCCAGACGGTCTTTCATCTGAAAAGATTTATTCAATTCCACTTGCATAGCCTTGATCTTCATCTCCATTTGCTTTATCTCCCCCTGAAATTATAAAATTCCAAAGTGCAAAGTTATAAAGTTTCCAAATTTCGCATTAAATTTTTACAAAAATTTAAAATAATAAATCCTTGAAATTGCAAATTGTCAGGTCAATCGTTACCTTCAACTTCTTATTATCCTTTTGTAAACTCTTATCCATCTTCTCTTCCACCATGACGGGTTCCGCTTGGCCTGGAAGTGCTGTACTCATTTTGAAGACTTGTTGCAAATAAGTTTTATAAATCCAAATTTCAAAATTCCAAATTAACTTTCAGAAAACTTGTTTTATCACTTTTATACTTTTTATACTTTATTTAGATGCAAATTACTACCGAATATTAAAATATGACGCACTTGAATGTTATTATAACACTTGATAGATCAACCTAGCATCATTTGGAAAAGTTTAATCGAATTTTTGTAAAAATATACAAAAATTCGCAAACTTCGTCTCAGACTGAAAGTTGAAAAAGTGAGAATCTATTTTCATCGACCAAACAGACACGGCTAGAAAGAGAATGAAAAACCCGATAGGGTTTTTGCGCTTTGAGTTTCCCACGGTATATAGCCGACGTGGGCAAATGTATCCGGCACATCTTCAAACTCACTCAAGAGATCGGAATAAAAAGGCTCTTGTCATCGGATCGGAAGGTCGTTTCTTAATATCTTAATAATCAATTACAAAGGTGTATTGTTGTGAAGATTATTTTATTCCTACTTCATAATAAGGGTACTAAAATGACCCTGTTGGATGTGCATGTCAGAAGAAAAGCCGGTAGTGGTGGTGGTTTACCATGGACAGTTTTTATTGTCATTGCTGTCCTGTCAATTTCTTTATTTAATGTCTGTGATACTGTTGATCGGAGTAAATTCAAGACTTGTGAACAGTCTGGATTTTGCAAGTATGTCTTTTTATCTTTTTATTGAACTGTCTTGTAGTTTAGGTTGTATAGAATTAAGATTTTGTGTAGTTGAAAAATTTTAAAATGTTACGAATTCAGAGGAAGGGTGTAATGTTGTACTTATTTTAATTTACACTTACAGGCGACAAAGAGGTGTTCAGGAAGGGTCTGCGAACTATGTAGTGGACTTAACTTCAGGTCGGTCCTTCAGGGACTATGGAACTTTTGACGTCGTCAATAAGGATAATGGTCATAAATTCCTGTTGGAAATTCACGGCTATAAAGACGGGGCTTTGAGGATTGTTATGAACGAGAAGGAACCACTCTACCCCCGATATCAAGTGGAACATGCCCTTCTTCCTGACTTGAAAAAGGCTGCGTAAGTGTGAAAAGTTTAATATACTTATTTTTTGCTTCAGTTTTGTTTCAACATGTTTTATAATTTGACAGGATGGAATTCGAGCTTGGAGAAGAATATTGGACTCTTGGAACACAAAAAAGGTTTTATGTCAGGGTCTATGGAAATCCTATGAAGTTGGAATTCTATTCTGATGGAAAGAAGGTAGCCGTTTTCAACGGAAGGAATACCCTGAAATTTGAACACTTGAGAAAGAAGCCTGAAATGTAAATGTTTGATGAAGTGTAATTAAAATCAGAAATACATTATTCCTTCTAAAAGTCTAACCTTCAATTTTATAATTTAGAAACGATGAGCCAAAAGAAGGAGAAAATGCAGAGGAGCAGAACGAAATTCAAGAACCTTCAATGTGGGAAGAAACGTTTGGGGGTAATACCGATAGCAAACCCAGAGGTCCTGAATCTATCGGAGTGGATATTGATTTTCCCATGACACAGAGCTTATATGGTATTCCAGAACATGCTGATGACTTTATGCTCAAAGACACAAGGTAAAGGCATTTCTGAAAACCTTAAAAAACTTGACACTTCATAACTTCGTACTACTTTAGAAATCTAAATTTTGTGAATATGATGGATTCTAGGGACACGGACCCTTTCAGACTGTACAATTTGGATGTGTTCGAGTATGAGACGAGTAGTCCAATGACTTTGTACGGCTCTATTCCCTATGTCATGGCTCATAGGTAACTATTGCTGAATATAGAAATATAATCTTAATCTTTGATGTTTCGAATCACAAAATTTATTTTTGAACATGCTAAATGTGGTAAAACATAAACCCTTCCGTTTATCTATATTTTTAGTGTGGACCGAACAGTTGGAGTACTGTGGGTAAACGCTGCCGAAACTTGGGTAGATGTTCGAACTGGAGCTAGTGGACTTGTTGACAGTATTGTCAATCTTGTTGGAGGTGAAATATTTGAATTTACTACAATGCAAACCAGCTTCTTGTTTGACGCTGCCTCTAAATGGTCGAACCAACAACCAACAACACCTTAAAATATATCTAATAATTTCTTATTTAATCGCTTAAGCTATTTTTCTCGTAAGCTTTTTAATTGCAGCCTTCAACTTGACAACTTATATTAACCTGCTATTTATCTCTAGCTAGGTTGTGTTTAATTTATTAGTCTTTCCCCTATGTTTGTCTCTTTAAATGCTAATTACTCATTTCACACAATAATATTTCAGAACTCAAATAGCTTTGTCTGACTAAAACGGATGTACATATTGTACCTTATCTTAATTGCTGGTTGGTTATGGTTTCTGTTTTTTTATTTTATAGGCGTCATTGCATTTTTGATGGACAAAATTGCTAGTGTCTTGTCTCTTGTTATCAGCCAAGCTACTGCTAAGCACATCGCATCGAGTAAACTTAATGCACTTTAAGAATAACAGATAATTAATTTTATTTATTTTCTTCCCTTTCTGTTTCTTGCTTTCTTTCGTAAAGCGCTATCTGTGCTGCCCATTTATTGGTCGTAGAGTATTTTAATTAGTGAAAGTCTTAGAAAATTGCAATTTTTGGTATGGAACGCAATCGCCTGTTCAATCATTAAACTAAAAATTTCATTTATATTTTGCTTTTTAATCTGAATGAATGCTTTTTAGCCTGTTCCAATAAATGGGTAAGATGTAGTGTATTTCCCTATCAGTTTCAAGAATTCCGAGCAATTTACATTTTGAAAGAAGGATTACTTATTTGTGTTTGATCATAATAATTTTATAGGCTCTTCTGAGGAAAAAGAAGGTCGCACAAGATGGATGAGTGAATCAGGAATTATTGACGTTTTCTTTTTTATGGGACCAACCCCTCTTGATATTTTCAGACAATATGCTGATATTACTGGTGTCACTCCTCTACCCCAAGTAAGCTGACTAGTCTTAGTCTTAAGTAAAATGTAAAAGGGTTTAAAATACCTGTAGATGTATTAAAAGATTTAGCTATATTTTTAATTTTTATTTTCAGATGTGGTCAATTGGAAGTCACCAATGTAAATGGAATTACAATAATGAAGAGGATGTCAGAACTGTAGATGATAACTTTGATGTCCATGACATTCCATACGACAGTATTTGGCTTGATATTGAGCACACTGATGGAAAAAAGTAAGCCAATCATACCTTTTGGAAATATTTTTTTGTCTCCAATTCAGTTCATTAACCATAAATGAAAAAGCTAGTGAATTTGAAATCGCTTTGGTAAAAATAACTAAAATGTTAAATAACTTGCAGATACTTTACGTGGGATTCACACAAATTCCCTCGACCAGTTGAAATGATTCAAAATATAAGCTCTAAGGGTAGAAAGATGGTTACCATCATTGACCCCCATATTAAACGGGAATCTGGGTACTTCTTGCATGAAGATGCTTTGGCGCAAGACCTTTATGTAAAAGACAGAAATGGAAAAGTTTATGAAGGTAAAGCAAGAAGCTCTATTATTTGGTAAATTTGTGAATAAATGTGTAAGTTACTCCTAAACGTTTAATTTTAGGTTGGTGCTGGCCGGGATCATCCTCTTATCTGGACTTCTTCGACCCCAAAGCTAGGGAATACTGGGCATCTCGATTTGCCTTGGATAAATATCCGTCAACTCTTGATTTATACACGTGGAACGATATGAATGAACCTTCAGTTTTTAACGGTCCCGAAGTCACTATGCCTAAAGATATGATTCATTATGGTGACTGGGAACATCGTCATGTGCATAACTTGTATGGATTGCTTCAGGTTATTATTTATTTTATGCAGCATAGGGATCATATATCGATGCTAAATATTTTAGTATAATTTTGTAGACTTATGACTTATGCAGTATTATACATTACTATTTATAGACTGTTTCTACATTTGAGGGTCAATTGCAACGATCTGATCACAAGTTGAGACCATTTATTTTGACTCGGGCTCATTTCATAGGAAGTCAAAGGTACTGTGCTGTTTTATTGCCCGGTGTGACGTGATATCAAAGCGAGTAAACTTTTAAATTATTTACATTCTTTTTAGATACGCTGCAGTATGGACTGGTGACAATATGGCTAACTGGGATCATCTAAAGGCATCAATTCCGATGTGTCTAAGTTTGAGTATTTCTGGAATGACCCACTGTGGAGCAGATATTGGTGGATTTTTCCAAAATGCAGATGCAGAGTTGATTCTAAGATGGTATCAGGTAAAAACCATGTTTTAGAATCGTTGTCAAACTGTGCAGTCACAATTCTGAATATTTCGAAAATAAAGAAGTATTTAACTTATGTCTGTATATAGGCTGCAGCGTTTCAACCATTTATGAGAAATCATGCTCACATTGAATCTAAGCGTAGAGAACCATGGCTTTTTGGAGACAAAACAACTGCTCTTATACGATCTGCTGTTCGAAGGCGATACGCCCTCTTGCCTTATTGGTAGGTTTTGACTGATCGACTTGTGACTAGTCTTAAATTTTAATATAATATAATTCTAATCTATTCGATTAATAATCTTTTATTAATTTTCAGGTATACTTTATTCTACGAAAATGAAAAGTCAGGTGCTCCTCCTATGCGACCATTATGGGCGAATTTCCCAGAAGATACAAATACCTTCTCGATTCAAGATGAGCATTTAGTTGGTAAGTTACTAAATATTTTACGCTCGGTAAAAAAGTAAATTATTTTAAACTAATTAATTATAACTTATAATCATTTTTATCAAATTCGTAGGTGATGCCCTTCTTGTCCACCCAGTTACTGAAAAGGGTGCGTCAAACGTAAAAGTTTACTTACCAAAAGGAATATGGTACGACTTCTACAACTACATTAAATATGTTGGAGGAACTCACACAATTAACGTCAACGATGATACGGTATGTATCTTTGACTAATTAAAAAATCAATTACTAAGCAGTCCCTTTTCTCTTCCTACAAACAGACATAAAAAAACTTGTCGATTCCAATTTAATTTTTAGATTCCAGTATTCCAGAGGGGTGGCACCATTATCCCAACTAAACAACGCATCCGAAGAGCTTCAGCTTTGATGAAGCACGACCCATACACACTTTTTGTTGCTTTGGATGAAAACGTATGAAACAAAATTTCAAATGTTCTTAGTATTATAAAATTATTGTACTAATAGGCAATAATTAAAACGCTCAATACAATATTTTTATTTAATTTTAGGGTGAAGCTAAAGGATCCTTGTATATTGATGACCAAGAGTCATATGAATATCGAGACGGAAAGTATCTCAAAGTTGAGTTCACTTACAAGAACAATCAACTTACTGCCAAGTTAGTTATTTTAAAATTATAATATAGCTGTTGTTTTTTAAAACTATTTTACCCAACATGATTTCTTTTGGTTTTCTAATCTAATTCTATTATACTCTCATATTTACCAGGGTTGTGAATCCAAATACCACTTTCAAAACGACGGAATGGATTGAGCGGGTTGTTATTCTAGGGTTGAATACAAAACCGAAGGAAATCAAAGTCACCAGCAAATGTAAGTACAGCAGAGTTATGATATAAGAATATTGATGATCACATGTAACAATAATTTTATGACTTTTTTGTAGCGGTTGGTACTATTAACCTTGAGTTTGAGGGTGAGCATCCACTTGTGATAAGAAAGCCAGCTGTCCTGGTCAGCGAAAACTGGGAAATAGCAGTCAGTAATTGAAAGTTAGACTTTGATTAGCTACCAAAGAAATTCAAAGTTTACTCTTGGAAGAATAACTCATTCAGCATTTCATTCATTATAAGAAATCGTTAGGTTTAAAATTATTCATTATGTAAACAATTGTAATTTTTGTTCCTCAACTATCGTAGTTCAGTTGAAGTTGAATCTTCATTCGGCTATGTTATATTAATGCTGATGATTATTTTTCTTTTCTTATAAACATATCATGTGTTATAAAAACGAATCGGAGATTATTTGCTTAAAAAACATTATGACGAAGCCTTGAATTTGAAAAGCAAGAGGTAGCATAAAATTATTATGTGATTTTATTTAATTACTTTCTATGAACTGCTAATAATCACTTATTTGACTTGACTACGCAATAATATGATAGTTTCATCGATTCTATAGTCACATTCCTGTATTTTTTCGGTAAGGAGCTAAGAAATGTTGATGTCAATAGAAAGATAATAAATACTTAAGTTAATGACAATGTAATGTGATTTGTAAAAAATAAAGGCAAACATAAATATTTGCACAATAATAATGCTACAAATCCCACCACCATAACTTAAACATACTCTACAACACTTCATATGGTAGATTTTTGTTTGAAATGTTAAATAATTGTTTATTTCATTACGCAAAAATGAGAGAAAAAATAACTTCCACCTCTTGTGCAGTAGTAATTGGTGTATTGTCATTCAGAGAATAAATTATGTCATTTACCCATTTTAACAATCCTTTAATCGAATTTTAGTTCCAACTGGACCCTTATGTTTGTCAATAACGTTTCCATTCATATCAACATCTGCTTCGTGTATCAGATTACCACCATCTCTTCTAAACTTTTTCCAGTGAAATCCTTCACCATGACCTCTTCCCCCAGATCGGTCCTTCGACCACCATACTTTCTTGTCTTCAGAATCTTGATAAAATTTTCCAAACGGCTCACATTTTCTTGTTTTTGGTTTTTTCTTACCTTGTCCTTTGGGTTTTGAAGGATCAAATCCTTTACCATTATCACCGTTACCGGCTTGACCATCAGAGTCAGAGGGGTTCCCACTTCCAGGATCGCCATCATTACCATTCGGTGTTGGAACCGCAATCCCAGCTAGCACTTTATCTAATGCCGAATTCATAGCCAGGGCTATAGCACCCAATCCTCCTGTAACTGCAACGGCCCTTGCATGTGCGTCCTTTGATGTCATCGTATATTCCAAAGTGTATGAAGGATGTGCAGTTCCAAATCCTATCAAGTACATTGATAGTACTGCAACTCCAAGGCATATCGACACCTTCATGTCTTTATCTGAAAAAAATCACTGTGCCGTAGTGCCATATACCTTAACATCCAAATTAAATGCTTAACTAAATAGAAGAAATTGAGATTCATGGATTCATTATCTTTAGTTAGCGGTGAAAAGTTTTCACTGAAAACAATATATTATTTATCGTTAATGAACCGTGAAAATAAACTTGAATATTATATTATTATAAAATTTTTAATTAAAATAGATTTTAGCATTTTTTCGTTTCACAAAGATGCGGACGTTAGAATAAATAGTATATATTATTTTCTACCGTCAGCTTTCAATATTTATGTATTTTTAGTACGTTAAAGTTAATGGTTTTTTTAATTCAAAATTTAAAAAATAAATCGAAATTCCTACAAAACTAAAAAGTAACGATTTTGCATGCTTTAATTTGAATTTGTATCCAGACTTTCTCTCAGGTTGACAAAAAGCGTATTAAAAGACAAAAAACAATTAGTTTACCTTGATACAGGTACCGCTACCAAGTATAAAGTATACCAGTTAACTTTTGTGTTCAAAAGTTCAGATTTTAGAAATCTGAAATTTCACTGAGATATTGCAAACACAATTCACCAAAGGAATCTTTGAAGAATTGTTTAATCTAAAGCTAATAGTTTCGCCTTTAAACTGTATTTTATCTGTAAATATGGCAAAATAAATGCCTCATTTATATTAATATAGTAGGCATGATTTTTATTGGAAGCATTTGAATGGATATATTGAATTGCACACGACAAATGAATACAAAAATATAAAGATAAAAAATATAACCTCAAGATGTAATATTAAATTATTTGAATTTATTAATTTCAGCTGCTAATAATTAAAACGAATTAAATGCATTCCTTCATTCAACTTTTCAACGAATTCTGAATGTATGAATACAGTTTCTTAAACTTTCGTCATGAATGTCAGTAAATAATTTACTGACATTTAATTCATATGCTAACACTAGATAGATTCATTAGTCCGACGTATTAAAATCATTTCAATAAATATAATTCCTCAAGTTGTAAACCCTCTGAATTTGCAGAGGTCAATTCTGCAGATATGTAATATAGCTGTAGAAAAGAAAGATCAATGAATAACTATTACTCAGCAAATGCTGTTTGCGAGAGAAGATGAGAAAAAGTTTTGTTATAAAATCATAGACGTAAGAATAGTATAAATCTATTATCTTCTAACGTCTTTGATAAAAATGGAAGACAGAATTGTTTGCGTGTGAACTACGCTATTAAATGAAATAATGAAGAATTTAATAGAAGTACCGCAAACCATAGAAGGTTATTTCGAATCATTCGTAATCATAAAGCAACTTTGAAGTTTAGTTTACTGGTTGTTTGTTTGTTTAGCCTTTTATTGCAAGATGTTTGCAAATGTCATACAACTGTTTAGTTCAATACAGACTAGTCTTCCACAGGTGACATAAATGTATTGGAAGTGAATTATTGCTGGATACTTTTACGGATTAAATTCTTTAAAAAGTTATACAGTTGTTATCATACTTTTGTGCAAAAACCGATGAGTAATTGTCAGAAATGCCGTTTTCTTTACATAGTAAATAATAAAACTTACAGCTCAATCGATCGTCACATTTCTTGCTGATACGAATGCAATAAGGCTTAAAAGTTTTAAAGTTTATATCATTATATCTCTCTTTTACATTAAAAAATTTGAATTATTGCCTATTTCACGTTCATTATAATGGATTTTACTCCAGCATTTTTTCAACTTCTTAGTTCGTTTTTAGAACTTTGTTAGCTAAAAGAGTGATACTTCTTTTCGGTCTGAAAAAATAAATCTTCTTTGCAGAATTTTTCGGCTATAGAATGAAAATATAAAATATGACAACAAATCAGTGTATGAAAAGACTTAACAGCGTATCTAATAAATAGTTAAATCAATAGAAAAACAATTGTAATCTAACTAAAATTGTTTAATTCATACACGATTGTTTTACCTTTAAAAAATGGAAGATATATAGCTTATTAAATAAAGCTTTTTTCAGCATCTATCTAACTTAAAAAAGAAGTATCATTTTAAAGGTCTTAGACGAAGAATCTTAGTAAAAAGTCTTAAATTTCAAATAAATGTATATCATAACTAACTGAATGAATGCAGTTAGATATTAAATCTTTATATTTATTGCACAGGTAAGCAGTACAGCCATAACATCAGAAGCAAAAGTATACGAAAGAAAGGTAACTTAAAAAAATAGGTTGGTGACCTAAAAAGAGTCTGCGAATTTTTTTTCTGCTAACTTTTAGAACTCCGTCTGCACAAACTTTGTACTGCGAAAAAAGCTTCACAATAAAATTGATAACGTGTTCTTCATTTAATATAAAAATTCATACGTATCGTATCTCAACAGACTTTATTCGCAAAATTACAAATGTATATATTAAGTATGCTATACTGTCTGATTAAAAAAAATAACTTAAAAATCACTTTAAGTAATGAAATCTTAGTCTACTAATGCTCTAAACGAGGGGAACAGAGTAGTATAAAAAACTGTATAAAGTGACTAGATGATCCCACTCTATGCACCCTGCACACGTGCAAAAACTTCCAAGTCAAAAACCTCAAGATATCAATGAGCGTATTTATTGATAGATTTAAAAAGGTGTTTAGTAAACTGAATAATATGCATTAATTAATTAATTAATGGCATAGGATAAATAGGCTGGAGCTTCTGGAGAGATTTTAGTTAATTGAATTCAAAAACCTTTAAAAATAACGTTAATACGTCCATGTCATTCCTCGATATAAACCGGTATTTAAATGATTTTTTGTTTGTATTATAAAATTATTATAGTGCAAAAAGTGTTGAGTAGGAAGCTTCTTGCAGA
>JAQFZZ010000486.1:0-17700 GCA_034696405.1 Isotoma caerulea
AAGGATTATCTTAGTATTTTCTCTTTTGACGAGTATGACTCGGAAACAACTTCAATGTAAGTAAGGTCAAAGGTTACTCTGTGTGTAATGTTATATTATAATAGGTATATATTGTAAATCTATTTATTCGATTGTGTGGTATTTAAGGGGAAAGTCTACGAATGAGAGGGAGGAGAGATATTTGTCTGGATTAGTGGCAGTTGTCGTGTTCACTTCGGATTTGAACAATCAAGGCGAAGGATTCGAATTGGATTTCAAATTCAATGGGTCCATTCACTACGGACTTGATTTGTATAATGATTATTTCTCGTCGGATTTCGAAGGCAAGATGGGACTTGGGGGTCCATCGCCTGGGGATCATTTTGGTCAAGATCAACTCAGTGTTTTTGTCATGTCCAGGAATAACACTTACTACTCTGGTATGTCCACTATATAGCTCATAGCGTAATTTTGATATATTGCAACTGATTTACAGGGTTTAAAAACTGGTTTAATCGCATTTTAAATTTCGGACTATGTAGATATTGGGTGGGAGGCGAATTTACATATTTACAAGATGATGGAGACAGGGAACATTATCAACCCTTGTTCTTATCACGGTATTCGAGTCTACTCTGTTGCGGCAGACACTTTGTCTTTCGTTGGAAAGTAAGAGTTTACATTCATTTCGGGTATTTGAGCTTTTACAAAATTTCTTTATACCTATTAGCATTACTATGAGCGAATTATGTTTGTTCAGATTTTGTTCCAATTCAGAAAAAAATTTCGGACCATTTCTAGCCAGGAATTTGTACATTTTTGTGTTATCTACTGATAGCTTTGGTGATGACGGAGGGTTTGAAATCGAATGGAAGTTGCGCTAATTTTGGAATTGAATTTTGAAAATCAATCTTAATTAATTATATATTTGTTGATTGAATCATTTATTTAATTTAAGTAATTTGTTTGAAAGTATGTGCCGAGACGAGTGTATAATTTGTTTGCATTTTTTATATGCTACAATCTCAATATTTTGATCTCTAGGCAATTCTATTTTTAATAAATGCTGTTTAGATTCTGAAGAAAATTTTGGACCATTTTTGACAAGTAATTTGTATATTTTTGTATTGTAAACGGATATTGAATTGAAACTGACGATGGGGAATTAAAATTACTTGAAACTTACGGTGAATATTTATAAAAGAATTGTGTTACAGGCATTGTTAAAAAGTCTGATTGTGCTGATGATAATTTAATAAAAAATGCATTAAGTCAACATTACATTGATTCTTTATTTACGGGTAGAATATTTAAACGTGAAAGATTTATTTTGAGGTATTTTTTTACAGGAAATAAGTTAAATATTAATCATGTATTTAATTCTGGTGGTAATTATTTAATTGTAGCTATTTTTTAATATGTAACCATACTTTTCTTTTTCATTTATTTCCACAAGTGAATTCGTGTATTTACTTTAGAATGTAAAGTTTGAGGGTTTTTTTCATTTTTCTACAATTAAGAATGAGATTTTTTTACTAATAGAAAATGTAAGCTTTTTTAAAAAATTATTACCATGTTTCCACAATATTAAGTTCAGGTGAGAAGATTGCTGTGTAAGAGCAAAGTTAATTTTCCTAATACCTAGGTTAAGTTATGCCATTGGAATAATTTAATAAACCATTCAAGTATGGGTGTAACCAAGTAGCGTGAGCTGCACGTTTGAATTGTATTTGATTTGATAGTTTGTCAAATCTTTATTTCGACCAACTCTTCATAATCTGTCAAAATATGAAAAAATTGAAATTCGACCTTTGACCTCATTTTGTGACCTTAAAGGTCATCCTAGACTATTAGTGTCCTATCTCATCTTGTTTCACTCGTCAAGATCTATTCAAATATATAAAATTTGAAATTTGACCTTTTTTACCTTTGACCTCAATTTGTGACCTCTTTGACCTATTAAGACAAAAACGATTATCACCGATGACTTTCTGACGTTTCGTAGATATGAAAGCATATATTACATGATTTTTATGTACTGTGCGCTTTGAAGCGCTTATAAGCGGGTCTAGTGCGCTTTATTGCAGCTCGCTGATTTGCAATACCAAAGGTCATATTGACCTATCGAGTCTAACGCAAAAAACCGCATGTCAAAAGGTCAATCCATTCCTGAGATAAATTGGGTGACAGACGGACGGACGGACAGACGGACAGAGCATTCCCATAAACTAGCTTTCGCTACTTAATAATTGAGTATAAACCCACTTCAATCTGCCATGTAGGACAGCAGCTTATAGTTATGTCAGTTTTATCTTCCGTGATAACATTATTCTTGCTAGAGATAAGTGCCTGGTCGTCAATGTTCAAAATTTTAGTAATATCTGCATTCTGCAATTATTCCGTCCAGACGAGACGTTTTATAACGGATATGCATAATATATTGTGGATATTGTTGGCATTAATTGCCTCTGGGTTTGCAGGTATAACAAAAATACATTTTAAATAATAAAATTAGACTTTTTTAAATATGAGTTAATTAAAGCGGTTTTTAAAATATTTGGCAGATCCCGTAATTCTAGACCAATGTGGGGGCACAATAGAACTTGACAATGGGAACTTGTACATTCCATGGGCGGATACGATAATGACCTCAGGTCAAACTTGCGTCTGGACGATTCATCTGCAGAACAAGATAAACTTCAAATATAGACTTCCCTGGTATTGGGATCTACCTGGTGGAGATTCAGAATGTTCTAAAGTCTCCATAGGAATTTATTCGATTAGCAACAACATCAGCGAAAATTTACAAGGGGAAAGGTAAATTTTTTTTTGCAAAATAATGAATTGCAGCATTAAAATATTTGAAAGAATATATTTAAAAACCTTTCGAAATAATTTAGATTCTGCAGCGAAAACTACTCTTCTGAAGATCGATTCTTGGATGGAAATATTCTCGTGGTGATTTTTAAAATTGACGCTTACACTGAACCCGACTGGGTCGGTTTCGAACTCACTTGGGAAGGTGTGGATTCCCAGGACAATCCCACACAACATACTTCTTCATTTACATCTGCCCCAAGTGGAATTTTACAGTACCCGTTCGAGGGAGAATATCCTCCGAATTCGGTGCAGACTTGGCTTGTATTACCGAAAGTGGGGGCAGTGGATACGGAGATTCAGGTGGCTAAGATTAATTTTGAAGGGTGTGACCTGACGGACCCTTGTCTTTGTGATGCTCTCATAATTTACGATATAACTGCCGATGGGGGAATTGAAGTTGCGGAGAAGTACGTTCTGTTTTTAAAGAAATAAATAATTAGTATGGATTAATTCATTGCGTATTGCGAGAGTATTATGGGTTATTAATTAGTTAATTAATAACGGAAATAATTTTTGGGAATAGATTTTGTGGAGAAAGAGGAAGTGGTGAGGTGACGATTACAGGGAATCAATTCGTAGCCGTGTTTTTTGCCGATATGGTTGACAAGCCTTTGGAGGGTTTTGGATTTCAAATGGTTTGGAAAGGTGGAGAGGAAGTTGTGACAACTCCCACTACGACAAGCACTACAACGATAACCACTACGGTTTTGACAACCACCACAGAGGATCCCAATCCACCCATTCGTAAGTTATAAAAAAGTCCAAAACTACTTTGACACTTCGAATTGGCCTTGAGATAATTTTTTTATTAATTAAAAAAATTTGGACTTTCAAATTAATTACTTATTTTTAATTTCTCAATATATTTATTAACTTATAAAACTATTTATTGTAGTTTTTGTTAATTGTCACAGTTAGCACTTGCGGAGGAATGCTAAACGCAACGTTGGGTAAAATAATTTACAAACCGGATGAAAGCTACGGGAATTCTGAGCGATGTGCCTGGATAATCCGAAGTCCGGAGTTTCACAGGGATTTATATTTGACTAAACGAAGGAGTGGATTTGAGCTAGGCAAAGATTATTTGAGTATTTACGCTTTCGATGAATATGACTCGGAAACAACCTCAATGTAAGGTCAAAGGCCAAGGCTCTTTATAAATAATTTTGACTAAAAATTATAAAATCTTCACGAGTTTTATTTTGTTTTAGGGGAAAGTCGACGAATAAGAGGGAGGAAAGATATTTGGCTGGATCGGTGGCCGTCGTTGTTTTCACTTCAGATGTGACAAATCAAGGGCAAGGATTCGAAATGGATTTCAAATTCAATGGGTCCACTAATGCTGGACTTGAATTGTTTGGTGATTATTTCTCTTCGGAATTCGAAGGCAAGATGGGACTTGGGGGTCCATCGCCCGGGGATCATTTTGGTCCAGATCAACTCAGTGTTTTTGTCATGTCTAGAAATAACACTTATTACTCAGGTATGTTCAGTTTCCGCTACGTGTCAAACTTTTGAATTAATTGTTTATTCCAAGCAAAATAATTTTACAATAAATTACCGGCTTAAACTAATTAACATTTCAAATTGTGGTAACGGAGCAACAAAAGCAAACATTGAAAATGGCTAATGTGCAAAACTTCATCTTAATTTTGTAGTGTAACTTCTATTTTACATAAATTAAAATTATTTAAATATTTTTAGATATTGGCTGGGAGGCCAACTTACACATTTACAAGATGGCAGAGACCGGGATTATCGTTGATCCTTGTGCTTATCACGGTATTCGAGTGTACTCTGTTGCGGCAGACAGTTTATCCTTTGTTGGAAAGTAAGATTGAAAATTGTACTTGGGTATTTAAAAAAGTATTGTGTTTCTGTTAGAATTACTATAAAGTCGAATTATCTATTAATTACAGATTCTGTTCCGACACAGAAAAAGATTTTGGACCATTTTTAGCAAGAAATTTGTATATTTTTGTTCTATCCACGTACAGCTATGATGATGAAGGTGGATTTGAAATCGAATGGAAGTTGCGTTAATTTTAGGTAAATTCTCCTGTAAGAAAGTGAAAATAAAAATTTGGAAATAAGCCTAATAACTTCTATTTTGGTGTTTAAATTCGTTTGTCAATTCTGTTGCTGAAGTCATTATCATAAGATTAAAATATAATCCGTAAATTGTATACGTACAGTTGTTTTTCGTGGCTTTTATAATTATAAAAATAATACGAGACTTTCATTGATTTTGGAAACATTTTGAAAACGCGAATAGCTGTAATTTTTTTATAAGTATTGTAAACTCCTTAATAATAAAGATTAATTTAATCAATATCATTGAATGCAAAATTGGAATGGAAACTCAAGATTACCTTGCAATATTTGAAATGATATATAATTTGCATTGGATGTTTTGTTTAGGAATGTAATTCCAGGTATGTAAGTTAGGGGTATTATGTTCTGAAATGTAGTGTTCAGCGATTTGATGTGGGGGATGTACATCAACTTTTTGTTCTGCTACTGTTATCAATATTTATCTATCATCACTGAACACACTAATGAAATAATGTCAAACAACAAATCAATTTTACATGTTTGAATTATTTATTGAACAATTGAATGATTTACAAAACTTAAATTTATTCATTTAACACTTCCCCAAATAAAGATAAAATGTTAATCTTTTCCTCAGTATTATCTTTAGCATGTCTTTGTGGTTAAAATTAAAGTATTTTAATCATCAATGTTTTCATCGACGTCCCAGTTACTTACAACATTTCATAACATAATAGGAAATTTAACTGGGGACAAACTCCTTTGGAATTTTTCGAATAATTAATTTATAAAGTTAAAGTAAGATTGATTTTATAAAAGGTGTAAAAAATATGCACACTGTAAAGTAATCTTGCATAGTATTACTCACAAAATATGGTAAGTTATATGCAATTGATGCAAATGCATGTTTAAGAAGGCATTGAAAAAATAAACAGATAGTTAAAGTGGAACATTTATCCATATTTCGCTTTTAACGTTTATCCAAAAGATAAAATATTTATATTTTACAGATAGCCAAGACTATTATCGGTTAACTGCTGTTTATCAACTTGGTGTTTTTACAAATATCTTTGGAAATATTTTACAACTGATTTTCCGTAATTAGTTATTATTATAATTGTAGAAAATGAAATTAGTATGCGTGTCTGTTGTTGACATTTAAAAAATTAGATTTTATATTTCTAATCATCCAAATTAATTTAAAACATAATCCAACTACGCATTTCAAAGCGGAATGATTTTGAAAAATCCCTGGAAATTATGAATTAAAAACATTTTTAGACTGGTGCAGCATTTTAATATATACTTTGAATTTGAACGTTGAAATCTTTTACACTTTTTTTAATTTTACCATAAAGAAATTTTACATAAAAGTAGCAGGAGGAAGATTCAAATGGGTTATTTCTAACCGGACCTACCAATTTTTTCATATTCACCACACAAACTAATGTGTTAACGAGCGTATTCGTTTGGAAGTGGCTGACTCAGAGCCAGGTGTGGCAGCCATTTGTCATAAAAATCGAAATATTTTTGCACCTTTCCAAAGAATACGGATATCAAAATATCTAATAAACATTTTAATTCATAGACTGCAATTTGGAAGTTTAATACAAGAATTAAAATGGCTCAATCAAAAAATTCTGCATATATTCCAGATTTAGTGGAATATTTGGTAAATGAGCCAACTCTCGTAAGCAGGTGGTTTGAATTTAGTAACTGTTTAAAATCACACCCTGACGACAAACAACGTTGGAATATAGGAATTAGAACTGGAACTACCCGGTTTTACGATGTTTTCTCGGAAATTCTCGAAAGTTGGGTCTCTAGAACTCCAAATCAAACTGTCAAGGATTTGTGTCAAATTTTAAGCAAGATGCAAATCTATGGACTTGCAAGTATGTACCTCAATTATTAACTGTCTACTTAAAATACAAATATTAAACCGTTATATCCAAGAAAAAACTATCTTCAATCAGAGTAGTGTTTTTTACTTTAAATCAGGGTTTCGTTTTTTGCAAACGAAATGCATTTTACCCACCCACAACTGCACGAAATGCACAAAATGCAAGAAATGCAAAAAATTAAAATCAATTAATAATCAATCCTAGAGACTAATTAGGCTAAAACTAACACTGCAGTGTTGTTAGGCTTTATTTTAGCTTCAAAATGAGTATATATAGATTTCTGTAGGTTTAATTTGAAATTTTTTTTACAATGAATTAAAGGTTGTTGAACTCTACACAGCTTCATTATATGGTGGAATCGAATTTGAGCTGCAAAAATCTATATATGCTCATTTTGAAGCTAAAATAAAGTAACAACACTGCATTGTCAGTTTAAGCCTAATTAGCCTCTAGAATTAATTATTAATTGATTTTAATTTCTTGCATTTCTTGCATTTATTGTACATATCAACTTGTGCAGTGCTGTGGTTTTTTTTAATTTCTTGCACCAAATTCTTGCAGTTGGTTTTATTCACCCGAAACCCTGCATTTAATTATACTCAAAAACCATATTTTAAAACGGAAACTTGGATCTATCTAGCAACTTGATTTAGTAATATTAGACTGAAAATGAATTTAACTCAACAGATTTCGCATTCTTTCTTTCAATATTATAAGGGATGTATTTAACAACCCCGAGAAACAAATACAAAATCCGAGAAAATAAACCTGGTAAAACAGGGTAACAATGGAGCGGAAAGGGTGCATGTTTGACCCTATGACCTTTGAAGTATCCTTAAAAATGACAAAGTACCCTTAGAATGGCATCGCTTTGCATGGGTAAGCAAAGCTTAGAAACCGACGAGTACTACTTCAGATAGCCAGAACAATTTTTCTACAAAATTGATATAATTGTTCATGACATAGCCATATTCCAAATCTTCAGATAACGATGACATATCATCACATTTTTTTAAATTTTGTCAGTGATACAACTGAAGGCCCTTCCTTAGCTGGTAAATTGTATTGCAGAAATAAACTGAGCTGTTTTACATTCGGTTGTAAATGTTCCAAACCTTGTTTTCTTAATGCTTCTAAAATCAATCTTCGTTTTTTTAAATCCGTTTTGTAGAATTATGTGATGTGGTCTTTCGTTTCCTGCGACAGGCCAGTTTTTTCTGGGGGATATTTATATAAATCTCGGGCAGATTACCTTTTTTGCGGGGAGATGTCACGGGGCTATTATTCTCGGTTTATAGTTATCACTCTCGTAGTGTTTATATTTTATTTTCTCGGGTTTTTCATTTGTTTCTCGAGGTGAATATTTTGTTTAAATATTATATTACTTAGTAGATTTATCATTTTCATCAAATTGAATATTTATTATTGCCTTAACACATAAAATCACAACATTCATCAATCTTTAAATATTTCAGCCATTTCAAGAAAATCACAATAAAACATTGTATATGCGGTCTTTTTAGAGTTTATAAAAGTTATTTGGAAAACGAATTCAATTTAAACGTTTTAAAAATCCCGTTTGCAAAAAATTTATTTATATTATATTAAATTTATATGTATCTAGGTAAACTTGCGGAAAACTTTGCAGAAGAGAATGTGATAAGAGTTTTCGATCACCTTATCACTGAACAAGGTAAATATACTAACGATAATAAAGTAAACAGTTTGTTTGATGGAGTACAATTGACTAATTTTTATTTGAATTCTGCGTAAATAAAAGTGAAAAATAATAATCATATTGTGTGTTTTTAGCTGGTACTTCTTCCTCGTTAAGAAGACGTCATTTTCACCAAAATGAAGTACCGCCTCAACCTTCTAAAATCCAAAAACTTGGGGAAAACATACTTCCAAAACCTTCATCAACGGAATTCGTAAAGTCTGGTCAGAAAATAAATTGGCCAATTACGCACGAAATTTTGTTGCCCACCCAAAACTTTAGTGGTCGAGAAACCGAACTGCAACAACTGAATTCTTTTTTCGAATCTGCACAAAAATTAGTTCTTGTTTGTGGGTTTGGTGGTATTGGCAAAACAGAATTGTGCAGGAAATTTATAAATGACATATCTCTTCAGGTAACGACCAAAAAATAAGTCGCGTTTGGTTGCACGGAGACACATTCGAAACGCTAAGAAACTCCATTTCACGTTTAGCAGACAATTTAGGTTTTTCAACAGAATCGAATTTAAGTCCCTCTGAATTATTTAATTACCTTGCGTCAATGATATTAATTAACTGTTCAAAGCTGTTAATCATTGTTGATAATGTGGATCACGCATTTAGCGAGGTGATGGAAGTAATCAAATCTGTCCGAACTCACAAAGACTTATTTATCGTTGTCACAAGTAGGGATAGTTCAGTTCTTAAGTCGACAGGAGAAATTTTGAAACTAGACGTTTTGCACCAAGATCACGTTAGAAATATGTTACAACAATCAGTTAAAAATTTTACAGAATCTGATGCGGATTTACTAGGTGAATTACTTCAAAACTATCCTTTAGCTTTGCAACAAGCAATCGCTTATATTAAAAAACAGCAGACACACTACAAAACAATAAATTACTCTGTAGTAGACTACGTTCAAGAGTTTGAGAGAAAGAAATCCGCTAGAATAAAAATGTTAGATCATAAATTGAGCGAAGTTGAACAATATGAATTAACAACTTTAGTTGTTTGGGACATGACTCTGGAAAAGTTAAATGAGTCATCAGTTGATCTACTGAAAGTTTTAGCATATTTAGAACCAGATAAAGTTGGAGTTTTTTTCTTGCGGAGAATTGTACAGAAACGTCGTTCAAAAAAAGATTTTGATGATAGTTTAGACATGCTTTATAATTATTCGCTTGTCAAAATAGAAGAAAAACTTCATTTTCTTAGTATTCATCGATTGCTGCAGGAAGTGATGAGACTAAAAGAATCGGAAGCTAATCCTAACTATGCAATTAATTTATTTGAAAATGCTTTCTTAGCCTGGGTTACAGGAAGAAAGTACAAATTCAGTAGAGTCTTAAAACATGACAGCCTGCAATTAAATAGAATTTGCAAGTTTGCTTTTGACTCGGAAGTTGAAATGTACGATAAGTTTGAGCTAGTAGTGCTATTGTTATTGAAACATGGAAGAGTTGACTGTGCAGTAGAATACACGAAGCTCTGTTTTAAGAAAATTAATTTTAGTTCTGATTTGGATGATACAGAGAAAATTGATTTGATGCAGAAGGTAATTTTGTATCATTTTATAACCAATAATGACGATGCAACAAATGAAGTGGTGCAGGCAGGAACCTACGATCCCTCCCACAATTATTATAATAAATATTCCGATTCGTCATTGCATTTGATGTTTGAATTGACCCAAAAGTTTTTTCCACACAATGGAATGTCTTTTAAAGTAAAAGCTAGAGCAGCTGCAGAGCTCAGTCGGAGGAATAAAAATAAGGAAGTGTGCACCTCTCTCTGCTACGAAGTACTCGATTCACCTTTCGATAGTCTCTATGAAGATGCTTATAATACACTTATCAAAGCGAAAGCTGTTCGATGTGATGCTTACGAAATCCAGAAAGAAATCCTAGAAAAACTTTTAGATTCAAAGAGAAAAGAATTAGGGGAGAATCACAGTAACACGGTTAAAGTTATGGAAATGTTAGCCCTTGTGCTTGAGTCAAAGGGGGAATTAGTATCTGCATTAGTTTTATTTAAAAAGGTCGTAGATTTCGCAACGCAATTCAGCCAAGAAGAAAAAGAACTAAAGTACAAACCAAAAGTAATCGAACTAGAACTCCGTGTTGGAAATTTCGATGATATTACAAGTGATAAGATTAATACGTTGTTTGAAAATGTAATTCCTATAATTCCTAAAGAATTTCATTTAGAGTCACTTCAAAACCTTTTGATTTTTTGTAAGAGCAACTTAGGCGAGACTGACAAACTTACTCTTCGGGTTAAACATGTAACGGCAAATATATTTAGATATAAAAAGTTTTTTGATGAATCGCTTTTATTATTAGAAGAAATAACACTTTCTAACGACGTTGAAGAAATAGGACAGGCATACGGAAAGATGCAGCGTATTGGTGAATCCCTATTTCGGTCAAGCAAATATAAGCAATCAAAAGAAATTCTGGAAAAGGTTCACACTTTCAGACAAAATCATCTCGGTAAAAATCATGAACGTACCAATATAACTAAGGCATATTTAGCAAAAGCACTTGAGGGACTTGGTGATTTGGATAGGGCTCAACATTTACGTACTGAAATCGTTAGTGCAGGATATGTCATAGAGGATTATAATTATACTCTTTATTTGAATAAACAATAAGTAGATTGAAATACAAAATCGCTCTTTAAAACAGTTTAAAACGTATTGCGTCAAAGACGTTAGAAGATAATCTAGACGCGACATTCATTTTCGATCAACAAGATTTTCTGTTCCGAAAATCTAAAATACGAGTTGGTGCATCTGGGACTATTTCAATTTCAATTTCAATTTCATTTTTATTAAAGTGTCGAAAATTTACAACGTCTACTAAATTTACTATGGTAACATAATGGAGTCATTCTGTGGCACTCAAATTCTAAAAAATCTCTTTTTGCAATGAACTTTTTGCTTTTCTCATGATATTTTTTAAAAATTCAAATTCAAAATTAATATCTTAAGTGTAAACTTAAACTTTGAAGTTCAAAAGTTGTACTTATGTTTCCATAGCCCTAGATGCACCAACTCCTTATTTCACTTTCCGGAACAGTTTTTTTAGTCGAATCTTGTGGAATCAGGGGACCTTGTCCCGTCTAGTTATAGTATACTATTCTTACGTCTATGTATTGCGTAGAAAAATGAAAGTTAACGTTGATTATATGGTGTACTTTTATTCCTTTTTCCATGACATTAAGAATTTCTTGAATTTGAATTCGAGAATTTATTCGCTGGCAGTTTTGAAAAGTTTATTAACTGTCATTCACGGTTATATTGGACGTAGAACTACTACGGTGAGTTCCTTCGCTACACCAAATACATGCTAAAGACAAATCGGCTGATAACGGTTATTCAACCTCGAAAAAAACGTATTGGATATTGTCATCAGATAGTTCTTTGAAAAATAATGCACTAGTATCCTTCCTGAAACCTCCGAAGTATTCTATTAGAGTTTATCCTTCCCAAATGAGAATCTAGATCCTCGAAATATATTTTATGAGGGGCGGGACAACTTTGTTGTTGAAGACGAATAATTGTTGAAAAAGTGAAAAGTTTAAACAGCTTGAGTATAAAATAATTGTAACTTTTAACTTTTTTTACTTATAACTTTTAATCTTATCTCCTTATAAGTTAAATACTAATATATTATTAATGGATGAATTGTTAATCTAAAGTCAATCTTAAATTCAGTATGCAAAGTTTTAAAACCTCATGTATCGGAAATTATATGAATGCAACCAATTTTTTTCCATGAACAAAAAAGGTTTACAAAATAGAAATAAATGCTTAATTTTATGATGAATAAATTTATAGTCCATTTAATATCTAAACAATCCTGTATAATAAATACGTTTGCTTTAGTAGATAAAATAAATTTTGACTCAAAATATTTCCTCCAACCATTGGAATTGAAGAAAATGATACCTTCTAATTACTGTCGGGCAAAATTATACATTCTTTCAAAAGTCCACAAGAAATACAAACATTTTTTAATGCAGGCCGCGGCCAGTTTCTAGGACTTTTAATAAAGTAATTTACGTACAGTTTTAATTTATTTTTTACCTTGTTGCAACATCTTGAAATATTCGACAAAAACACTAACTGGGCTACTGGGCATGCTCATTCATGTTTTGATTCTATTTGTAACTTTAATTACTAAATAATCTGGCAATAGACGAGCTCCACAATATTAATGTGGAATAAATAATACTGTTGGCTTTTGTTGCTACTAGGTTTGCAGGTTTGAAAATCTAAAATTCGAAACTTGATTTAAGTTCAATCCATTTATTTATTTTTTAATTATATTAAAACAATTTTAATTTTTTTGTTTTTAATATTCAACTGTGAAGTTTCCGTAATTCTCGACGAATGTGGAAGCACAATTGAGCTAAACAATTGTTAACTGTGCGTCCCGTTTGTAGAAGAAATCACGACCTCAAGTCAAATTCGCGTTTGGACCATTCATCTACAGAACACAAATAACGTTCCATACAACTCGCCATTTCTGGAGTACCTCAATGTCCCTGGGGAGATTAAAATTGCTTTCGAACGTCATTGGTAATTTATTCAATTAGCCATCAAATTGAAGGAAGTACAACATGAAAAGTGAATACATTTATTATGAACCTATTGAACAATTAAAAATATTCAAATGAGAAATAATTAATGCATTTTAGAGTGTGCAACGAACACTACTCTGCGTGAGATTACTATGCAGAAAGAAACATTCTCGTGGTGATTTTTAAAACAGACGAGAAAACTCTTTACAGATGAATTCGGTTTTAAAATCGTATTGGAAAGTGGAGATGTGCAGGAAAACCCCAACAGTCATCCTTCAACACAGCTAAATCTGCTCTGAGTCGAATTATCCGGTACCCTTTTGAGTATTACTGGATCGGTGGCAGTGGTCGTTTTCACATCAGATTTAAAAAATCAGGGCCAAGGATTTGAATTGGATTTCAAGTTCAATCGGTCGATAAACAATGGCATTTAATCGTATCAAGATTATTTCTCATCGGAATTAAAAGGGAGGATGGGATTTGGGGGTTTAGCATCGAGTGATCAATATGGATAACATCAGCTCAGTGTTTTCGTCATGTCCATGAATAACACTCATTAAACGGGTAAGTTCAAGTTTAAGGACTATTGAATATCGAAATAACTAAAGTATAACTTTGCAACAACTGCAAAAAAATTTTTCTAACATACTGTCCCCCTCAAGCCAACCTAGGAGGTACCCTGGAAAGGTGGGAACATGGGCAGGACAGAACAGATAGCTTATGGGTAGGATATGAAATTTGCTATCTTACCCATAATTTGCACAACTATCCAGGGCAACTCCTAGGTTAACATGGGGGGACAGTATATTGGGTGGGAAGCAACTTTACACATTATAGAATGGAAGAATCTGTATCATTATTTACCCTTGTGCTTATAACAGTCTTTGGGTGTATTCCGTGGCAGCCGGCTCCTTTAGTGCTCGGTGTCATTCGAGTCGGAATGAGTCTTTTTCCATTCAATTCAATTCCATTCCATTCACCAAAATATTGTATTGAATGAAAGTTGGATTGAATGAATTCATTCGATTCCGAGTATGGATGGAATGGAATGGAAAACTTTAAATTGAATGGAATTGAAAACAAAAAAACTAAAAATATATCGCAAAATTTTTCCCGAATCGAAAGTTGCGCCTAATGTCAGAGTTTGTGGGCATACTTAAACCGACATAAAAATGTTAATTTTGAACTTAGCATTTTTTATACGCGTTTAGTGATATTTTCGAAACTTATTTTGAAAAGTCATTCAATTCCATTCAATTCATTTCAAAGGGAATTCCATTCAAGACAATTCTTGAATTGAATCGACTTGAATTGAAAGAATGCTTTTCATTCAATTCCTGATTTGGATGGAATTGAATGGAAATTTTTGTCTCGAATGGAATGACGCCGAGCACTAGGCTCCTTGAACTTCGCCGGAAAGCATATTGGAGAGTCTTTCTGTATTTGTATTTTAAAAACTCTTTCAATGCTGTTACTATTATATATTTTTTGATACATATTGCTCAGATTTGGAAGAAACTTTTGGAGCATTTTTAGCCAGAAATCTGTAGATTTTTATTTTAAACACTATGAGAAATGATTATGAAGGTTTTGAAATCGAATAGAGGTTGCGTTAATTGTTGATTTACTATAAACTCTACAGATTTTACATTGCTGAATGTTTTCTTGAAATAAAGCGGTTATAAAAACATAAAATAAAATTTTAAATACTATTTCAAATCTTCAATTTTGCAGAATTTTTTTTTTTATTTTGGGGATTTGGGATGGGGCTTAAGCCAGTAAAGCTTTGCCCCGATATGTACTTATGGGTTTGTTTGCTTCTCTTACAAGGCAGTATTCAGCAAGAAGTTAATTACCGGAGATTTTCCCCGAATTAATATCGCGATCAGATGAGAAATGTTTGTTTAATTAATATATCCTCTCTTCCTCTTAATTAAGCATAAATAATGAATAAATGAGGCCACTCAGAATCAACTATATTAATGAGTCTAGGTGCTTAGCGAATGATCACGGTAATCCGACATATTAGCATACGACATTTATGCCTCCCGATAAATATGCCTATGACATTTATGCCTCCCTAAACGAAAAATATTCCTAAGATAATCAAATTTGTGAATGTAATATCTACAAATTATAAATTATTACAAGTGTAAAGATCAATTTCATATTTTAAAAATTAAAGTTATTATTTCTAGACCTTTAGGAAGACCTTTAGGAAGGGTTTGCATCATAATTAGTCGTGTAATTGAGATGCGCGCACAGGCTTTGAAAACAGTCCTGTCTGGTATATTTGCATTCAAAAATATCTTAGGAATATTTTTCGTTTAAGATAGGCATAAATGTCGTAGGAATATTTGCCGGGAGGCATAAGTGTCGCGAGACATATTTGTCGTATGCATAAGTGTCGCGGCATAAATGCCGTAGGCATATTTGCCGGGAGGCATAAGTATCGCGAGACATATCTGTCGTAGGCATAAGTGTTGCGGCATAAATGCCGTAGGCATATTTGTCGTACAATCAATAACCACCCAAGGTGAGGAAATCTACTCATCTATAATCTAATCTGACAATGTGAGAGTAATTAATGATTATTTAGTCCAACTAAAAAACTAAAAATGATAAAGTTTTTGAAAACTTTTCAGAAATAAATAGGCAAAGTTGACAATTTTTGTTGTATTAAACGTTGCAATTATTTGATGTCGTATATTAGCCAGTTTTGTTTCTTCGACTTAATTTTAGACTTCTTTGAAGTTGAAGATGAGTGACTATAGCTATTAACTCAATTGTGTTAGTGTATGGATCCACGAATTATTTCACAATGTATAAACCATTTATATTTATTACTATGAAGCAATAAATATTGAGAAAGAGTTGTAAGCAAAAATGATCATCTAAAATATCATAAACCTTTTCTTAGTCCATTGTACGTTCAACAAAGTATGAAACCATTTCCTCCTTTTATTTAATCCCATTTTAGAAGTAAGTTTTAATGCATAGTAAAATAATCTGCCATAACTTTAACCATGTCTGCAAAGCATTTAAGAAAAGCTCTACTTACACGCATTTCGCTTGTCGGTAACACTTTATAAAAGATTTAACAGTGTCTGACAGTGCGTGAAACACACACTTTCTTTTATCCATCATTTTGTAAAAAATGTATTTTTACGTTTTTTGAATCGTGTCAGATTCTTCATGCTTCCTACACCTTTTTGCATTCTAAATTGTAACAAAGTATTATTTTAAAAAGGCAAAACGAAATAGTAACATGTTTTCTATAGTATTTACAGCTCGATGCAATTATCTTTACAAAATGGATCCTTATTTTAAATTAATATAGCTTATTATACAAATGTTCAAAGGAACATTACCTTGAAGGATAATTTTTGCAAATGAAAGTACACTGAATGACACGCGTCGCGTGATACGAAATTCGTTAGACACTTCAAAATATTTATTATATACGAAGAATCTAAATTAGAATCCTGAAAAATCTGCAGGGAATAGAAATAAAATAATTATTTTTCTAAATATCTTAAATCTTTAAGAAAAAAAATTAAATTTGGAAGGAGTTACACAGACAAAATAAAAGTAACCAACTGTGAGGAGTTAAAATACAAACGAAGAGAAATATTATTTAACCTAATAGTACTAATTACTAATTATCATTTAGTCATAGATCATGGTTTCATGTGCAGATTTATTTGGAATTTTTAAATTCAAATAAAATATAAAATCAGGGTTTTTTCCATACTAAAAATGCATGAATTAACATACAGGTGCTTTTGAATAGTAATCTTTAAAAATGATTGAGTATCAGAGTAAATAACATCGGTTTTGTTTGTACTTGCTAAAAAGGTAAAGAGATATAGATGATGCCAGTTTTACTTTGGAGTTTACTTCTACATTTTACATTTTAACTTAGCATTTACAATACAAAAAAAATACTATCCAACCGAATGTTGGACATGAGAAATCCTGGACTGGTTTTGCTGGATTGCTCCTTTGGTATCAGTGCAAATAAGAAAAACACTGCCACTTATTAACTTTAATGACGAAGCATACTAAAAGTATCTAAAACTGCTCATTCAATTCAGAGACTCGACTCAACTATGTACTTTAACTTTGAGTAACTCTGAAAACTCTGACCTTGAATTTCATTTGAAATTACAGGTTTAAAATATCTGTTAAACATTTAGATTGGACAACAATTAATTTTTTAATTAGAATTGAAATGGAGCGATTTGCACACATCATCATCGTTACGTTTAGTCTGTTCGTCGTGTTATCTGCTAACCCTGGAACTTCATTGTTTTCTTACCACCCGGCTTGCATGATTTTGGCAGTACGTTAACTTCTCATTTTATGCATTACTAATTATTATAATAATTTTAAATTCGTCTTTAATTTTGAAATTAAAAAAATTAAAATTAAAATGTAAAGAGATTGGAAACATGAGATACATTTATAAAATGAAAATGTCTAAATAATTTGCACTAATTTGCAGTGGGCATTATGGATGGAAGGAGTTCTCCTATTTCGAAAGCCAAGTCCAGGGTGGCAAATCCCGTTACAC
>JAQFZZ010000487.1:0-17685 GCA_034696405.1 Isotoma caerulea
GTCTTTGAGATTTATAATTCTCAAATTCAGCTCATGCTTCCGCACTTTCTTATATCTGTTTACCAAGAGTTTATTATAAAGGTAAGATGTGAAATTTAGGCCAAATTTTAATCAACCAAAACTCTCTGGACTCCGATATTCAACGATACCTTAATAAAATACGCCGAGTTCGAAGCCAAACCAAATGATGAATTTTGAGAAAACTTCGACTCTCAGAATACTTTCAAATCATTTTTCAAATTTCTAAATAGTTTCCATAAAACTTACTTGACCAGTTTCTGGCTGGACAGGAGACCACTCTGGCTCCGAGAAATACTGACATTCACCGTGCTGTGGACGGAAATTTCCCAAAGAAAATCCGCACACTTCTACCGTACATTTTTCTTTGGTTGCATTTACAATAACTGCTGCGCCACGGTTCACATAAATACGATCGTAAACGGTTTGGCTTATCGTCCTTTTCTCAGAAAGGGTAATCTCGATGGATTCCACTGAATTGTTTATTTTCATCTCACCACAATACGTTTGAGAAAAAACTGTTTCAATTAAAAATATAACAAGTAAAATATTAAGAAATTCTTGTCGAATTAACCCCAAACAAGACACCGCTCCTGCCATATTTATTTCGAAACAATCTTAATAAATCATTTAAATTATATTCTATTTCTATGTGAGCAGGTATGAACTGAAAGTTCAAGTGGTAGAATAAAGCTTGATACAGTTTCATATTTTGATAATTTAAAGGCTTTTTACTCTTGCATTTAAGGTAGACGGAAGTGGGTTTAATACGTTTTCAGGAAGTTAGATCTAATTTCCAACCCAAATATTTGTAATTCAAATAAAAAAATTTATCCTCGTATAATTAATTTCGCATCAGTGCTATTGATAGTTGACAAATGCTTTCCATATTTAGGTTTTTTAATGTATTTAAATGATTATAGTCAGTAGTCAGTTAGAAAACAGAACTGGCCTAGCAATTTATGAAAACGATTTAAAATAAACAAATACAAAATGATGTTTTGCGGAAACTGTTGTATGTAAGTTTACCATTAACTATTAACGGTATTTATTTAATGAGTTACAGCTTTAACGATGCTTTGAATACGAACTGTTGTTTAGAAAAGTGATGATAAAGATAAAAATCTTTCCATTTCCTTTATTCTTATGAATGCTATAAAAACATTTTAGATTGATATAATAAGTTACGCATAGACAAGTACTAAAAAGATGTTACACCAATAAGCTATGGGTTGAATGTTTTATTTAATCATCAGACGCATTTTGATACAACTTTACCAGATTTAATTTACAAGTAATTTGGACATGTAGGTATTTAGTACAATAAAAAAACTAGTGTATAAATATTAGACATCACTCCTACAAATATAGACCCTCTGGAGTTCCTTCTTTCTTTCGGTACAATACGTTCTCCTTAGACTTCTTGAAATCTTCGTTAGTTACTTTCATCCTCCTTTCTCTGAGTGCCATCAGTCCGGCTTCAGTACAGATAGCCTTTAAAAAAGAATAATGAACACAACGTTCAGGTACATGGATTTCGAAACAAGTCTACTACATTACATATCCTAATCAAAATAAACTATAGTATGTTACAGTTTTACAGTTACAAACTACTAAATCGATGGTCAAAGACTAACAATCGATAAATTATTGGTAAGAAATATCAGATAAATATGTTCATCATAGAAATATATTAATAAGGTAAACAATGCTCATATTGTCTATTAACTTAACATTACGCTTTGGATAACAAAATGTTACTTTGACTAACGGAAACGGATAATTCAATTTATAATTATGATTCCGATCTTACCCACAAATATCTTAGAGACTCGTAAAATTTGTAACTTTAAGACGCAAAACAGTTGAGTATATATTTACCTTGATATCTGCACCAGAAAGATCATCTTTCGACATAACCAAGTCATCCAGCTGAACATCAGGAGCCAACGTCATTCGAGCAGTATGAATTGAAAAGATTCGACGCTTTGTCTTTTCATCAGGAAGAGGAAACTCGATTTTGCGGTCAATTCGTCCAGGTCGAATAAGTGCGGGGTCTAATGTCTCAATTCTGTTTGTAGCCATAATGACTTTTACATCACCTCGAGAATCAAAACCATCCAACTGATTTAGAAGCTCCAACATAGTTCTCTGAATTTCACGTTCTCCTCCTGAGTTTGAGTCATATCTAGGAAATTCGAAATAAATACATTAATTATGTCATTAGTCCTTCCTTACTACAGATTTAGCTCAAAAATGATATAAATATTCTTCATACCGCTTTGTTCCTACAGCATCAATCTCATCTATAAAAACAATGGATGGAGCGTGCTCCTCTGCAACTCTAAACAACTCACGAACTAATTTAGGACCGTCTCCCTGTAATTAGATACATCAACTTAGAAACGTCACTTTTTTACATTATTTTAATATTACTTATTTACCAGGTATTTTTGAATTAGTTCTGATCCTACGACACGAAGGAAAGTAGCAGATGTTTGATTTGCGACGGCCTTTGCAAGCAGTGTCTTTCCTGTGGGAAACATTAAATTCAATTAAAATTATTGTATAACATTCACTTTTATTAAATAATATATACTAAATACTAACCTGTTCCCGGTGGACCGTATAAAATTACACCCTTTGGAGGTCGAATTCCCATTTCTTCGTAATACTCTGGGTGGGTAAGAGGTAGCTCCACAGATTCTTTTATCTCCTGGATTTGGGTGTCAAGTCCTGAAAAATATTAACAATCACATCATCCATACACTTTAGATAAAAATCGTGTCAAAGATTCCTCGTTAGCAAAGTAATTTTTCATACCTCCGATGTCAGCATAGGTTTCCTGAGGTGCCTTTTCTAATTTCATCACAGTGACCATTGGATCAGTATCATCAGACAGTACTCCAACCACTGCATGGACCTTATGATTCAGCAAAACAGCACATCCCGGTTCTAGTTGATCTTTATCAACAAATGAGAGGATGGACACGTAGTGTTCAGACCCAACACTTGTCGACACTATTGCGTGATTATCGTCGATGATCTCCTCCAAGCTACCAACAGACATAGGAGTCCCTCTAAGGTCGTCCACCTTGGATCTTTCTTCCTCGTTCTTCTCATCCTGGGGTTTCAATCTCTCTTGATTTTTAATAAACTCTTCCTCCATCAACAAGTAATCCTTGATACGTTCCTGTTTCAACAACTTCAACCGGCAGCGTTGATGAGGTGTGACTGTTTAATGCACAACCATAGCTTTGATTAAATATTGGTTTATTGTTTGTTTGTAGTATTTATGGAGTTTTTCATAATTTGAACTCGCTTTACCTTGTGGTAGCTTTTGAGCTGCGTCTGGTCCCTTCGCCTTCTTCCTTCTCTTTCCTACTCTAGTTGGAACCGGAGGTTCATACTTCTTTTTCTCCTTGTCTCCCTTCCGATCATTTCCTGACCCCCCTGGGGCGTTAGATTGATTTTGACCCTGCAACAACAAACAAACAATAATATAATAATAAATAATAACTGAACAATTTCTCTCCCTCATTTCACACTTCACATTTATTAAGGAGGGTCAGCTCATCTATGGTTTTCACTGCGTCTGTCTGTCTTTCTGTCCGTCAGACCGATAACTCAAGAACGGAATGAGATATCGGGATGAAATTTGGTATACATGTATATATACATGTCACATGATACATGTCTATAGTGTGTAAAGACCCCTACCTTTCATAAGTTCAGAGATGGGCCATGTAGGACCACCACCAAGGTCACAATAAAAAGGTAAAATTTCTGACCCAATGTTAAAGATAGGGAAAAAAATTTTTTTTTCGATATTGGTTTTTTTCTCCTATCGCTTACTTACTATGACACTATGACCCCCCAAAAGTCCCCATATGACCCCACAAAAGTCCCCATATGACCCCCCAAAAGTCCCCATATGACCCCCCAAAAGTCCCCATACAATGACCCCCCAAAAGTCCCCATATGACCCCATGGGCACAGGGGTCAAACATGCTCTGACGCTCCTTTTTTACACTGGTTTACCAGGTTTATTTGGAATATAACTTTACAAAGTTTACAACCAATTATTACAAAATACAAAATAATATGTCTTACTCTTCACTCTTAACTGTGAACTGTAACAAACGCAACTACAAAAGTGCTTGAATTTAAATTATAACAAAACGAAAAAAACGAAACTCAAACCTGTTCATCATTGTGAATTACTTTTCATTTCATTTAATTTTATGGAATTTTGATTTGACATAAAAACAGTGCACAGTGTTATGTCAAATGTGCAATGAATGTGGAATAGCAATTAAATGCGAAATGCGATCACTTACCATAGTCAAAAATCAATCTCCGTGGAGTGTAAATTCACAAATAAATGAGAAACAATCCCACTTTGCACTTGCCAAATATTTTCAGTGATTTCGAATTAAAAATCTCAAGAAAACTCAAAATTCAGGATGACACTCTTTGCACCAAAATTGACCAAAACCAAAGTGCTATGAGGAGAATTGAACTGCAGTGAGAAGTGACTTGCAAATTCGGTTCTTCTTCTCTTCTCTTTAATCAAATGCAATTTCGCCGCCTCTCCCTATCTGGATTTCCTCCGCCCTCTTTCCTCAATTCATATGAACCTTCTAGTGTGTTCGTAAGAAATGAACAAAGAGTAGAACCATAGAAGAACGCTTCTTCAAATAACAAATCTCTATGGTCAAGTTGCAGATTGAATAAAAAGTGCGCGAATTTCGTACATGGATTTTTAGTATCAGCCTATCTAACTATTGACTATTTGATTTATCTATCATCTATTTATTTTGTCTTTCGTAATATTTTTTAAATTTCGTATTTCGAAATTTGAAATTTCAAAATTTAACACTGCAAAAAGTTGAAAGTGTGAATTACTGTGAAAACAGTATTGGCTCTGGTCAAATTTTAAATTGACCACGTTTAAATTTCACTGTGCACTGCTTTTAAGGTGTAAGGTGTAAGGTTTCAAAATTTACAAAATAATATTGAATATACTAAAAAAGCAGCTAAGGTCAAAGTTCAAAGATATATTATGTATTCAGTGTTTTTAAGTAACGTTTAAAATTTAAAAAACTGTGCACTGCTGTGTTATGATCTGAGAACTGAAATTTTGAATTTGTGTTCTATTCTATTCACTATTGTCTATTCTAAATTCTGTCGTCGTGTGTCGACTGTCGAGTTGGTGAATAGTTGATAGTGAATGTGGATTGCACTGCATACTGTAGTAACTGTAGTTTTGAGTGCTGAGACTCTCTGAGAGTCCTGTTTTAAAGTCACCGGTGTTAGTGTCAAGTCAAACTGTCACTGTCTGTCTGTACAATACACAATCAACAATAGCTGTGTATGCAACTGCTGGCAGAACAGTGAAAGGGTCATAATATTAATCTGCAGAACTTGACAAAAAAGTTTGTGAGTAGGTGATGCATCCTAGTTGCATTGCGGTTTCGGTTTGTGCATAATCTTTTGCGTGCGTATCAACTTCGAATTACGAACAAGGATTGCAGATCAATTAAGTATTATTACTACACAAGGACAACTAAATCAGACAAAATGAGTGGTAGAAATAACAATAACAATAATAATAACCAACCAGACATCCCTGCCGTCCATAGTGTAAGTGTTGAATGCATTGTATTGTAATTTAAAATTAACTAATGTGAGAAATGCTTGTACTTGATTTAGTTTTATAATTAAATGTTTTTGGTACTATTTTCTGATTGTTTTAGAAATTTTAAACACAAAAGATAAACTTGACATTTTTATTTAAATTAATTTGGTCCTTTTAGGACACTTTAAATGCCGCAATTCAGGAAATGATAAATCTGTTAACACAAGAAGAAACATTCTATATTGGGAAAGAGATCGGAACGCAACTCAGATGGGGAGAACTTGAAGCATTAGGCGTACTTGACGATATTCCTTCTGATATTCAAATAGTTGATGCCCCTGGTGTTGATATTTTCGGCCAACCTTTAGCAAAAAAATATAACTTTGAATGCGAATGTCCTAAATGTCATAGAACATTAGCTGCTGCAAGGTTTGCACCTCATCTTGAAAAGTGTATGGGAATGGGAAGAAATAGTTCGAGAATAGCAAGTCGCCGTCTGGCAGCTACAGCTTCTTCAGGAACAAGTAGTAATATAAATCACAGTAATGGGTCCAATTCAAATTCTGGCAGTGAAACAGTAAAAGGATCTATTACTGGTAATTCCACTGGCTTAGTTCAGCCTCAGGTAAATTTATAAATCCCATTGCAGAATTGTATTAAATTGCATTTAGAGAGTTAAAATTACTGATCTATCAACAGAATGGAGAACTCCCTTCAGATGATGAACATTTTGAAGAAGATGAGGATGATGAAGACTGGACTATGGAACGAAAAAGGACAAAAACTAAAAAAAGTGTGGAAAAGGTTTCACCAAAAAGGTACAAAATTGCTTCCCTAGCTCCAGTTTTAAAACACAATGAATGACTATCTAGTTTTAACCTATGACTTAATTTTTTTGTCATGTAACCATTTTCTTCCTGCTATTGATAGTAGGAAGGATTGAAGTATACACCATTTTTATTAATTATTTCGTTCATCTTTCTGACGTTTTAGAAAAGGCCCCCTTCACAGAGTGAAAAATGTAGACGGCATCGGTACTCGGGGAAGAAGAGGTGGTTCACCTTCTGTAACAGATTCGCCCTCTTCTTCAGTAGCTGACTCATCTCTTCATGGGGACGAAGACTTCACCTCCCTAACTCTTGGATAACCTAAATGGTTAAATAGTACTTTTGTGACTTGATGAATAGCAATTACGTTTGCGGTTGGCAATATTCGTTCGACGCTACTGGACGTACTAAAAAGTTGTCGTAAAACTTAACTACTTACTCTGAATGTTTTTGTCCAGGATCAAAGCTTCGTAACAGTTCACACGTATCAGTTTAAATTGCATCTCTAGTCTTATTAGCCCAATATTATGTGTGCGTTTTTGTAATTCTCTCGCTTCTAAAAAATACTAAATTTTTTTTATACTACAAGCAGAATCAACTATAAGTCAAACGATTAAAACTTTAATAATAGTTTTTGTGTGACGATTTTACGTATATATACTTGTGTAATTATTTAAATTTTTGTATATATATAGTTTTGAATGAGTTGCTGTGTCATTTCTTTGCACATTTTATATATATCAAGGTTCAAGAAAAACAATGTTTTAAAAAAAAGGTTACGTTCCAAAATTGTTAGTTATTATATTGTATTTTGTTTTGAGACAGCCTTTAGCTGTATTTTTTATTTTTTTTATTTTTTACTGTACATTACTCGTTATATAATAAGGTAAAGTTTGAAATTATATGCATTACGTTGTGTTTTGTGAAATAAAATGTAAAGATGTTTAAAATCGTTTTCAATTGTAATTTGATATGAGTTTAGATAGATACTACATATATTTTGTTAGATAACGCAAATTCAAAAGCCGTCTGCCAAGGAAAAAGAAAATGAATGTGTTGTATTCCCTTTCGGTTACTTGCAGTACATCGAAAGTTTTTGCAACTGGCCGTATGATATAATAATTTTAATTAACTTCGATGGTGGATAAGATCCGACTGACTAACTCACCTTATAAGGAACCCGTGGTGAATGGTTACGTGTGTTGGGCAAGGGGGGCTTCAGGCTTAGCGCCCCCCCCCCGAGCTCGTCTCTGGGTACGCCAATGGGTTGGGGTGACACTTAACAACCAAGCGAAGAGCAAAATTATCATTTAATTCAATTATTAGAAATTCTAGAAGTACGCATTTTCTTGAGAACACCGAAAAAACTTAACTAATAAAGCCTACAAACTCGTAGCTCAGTGAAAAACCAAACTATAGCCTCTCATTCCCATATTTGTTCGGCCGCATCAGGGTTTTAGTGCACGATATTATCGGGCAGTCCATGGTCTGTGAAAAAGGAGTTTGGCAGCCGTCGGCCTCGCATGACTAAATAAAGCCGGCAGGTCGGTAACGCCAAAGTAGCCCCGGTGAAAAGAACCATTGAAAATGACCACAGTGAGTTTTAAAAAATGTGGAGGCAGTCGGGTTTTGTTTGCGTTTGTGTTCTGTCTGCAAAATGAAAAAAAAAACTGACTGAACTTTTGACTTTGAACCACTTTTTGTTATATTTGTGTAGGGGCTTGGGGGTGTAAAAAGTTTGAATAAGAAGTTGTGTTGTGAAAGCGGATAGTAACGAGACGAGATGATGAAAGAAGATAGATAAGAATTGTCCAACTGACTGAACTGCTGTGAACGGACTTGCACCACTTACAGTCTTACAGTGATTTTTTTGATTTGATACGATACACGATATGTACAACCCACCCCACTTGTAATCTTCGGCCTTCGGTAATACCGAGTCTGCTTTCAAGTGCAAAATGTCAAACGTGTCAACGCTGTCAAGTGTTTGAAGTTAATAGCGTTCATCATCATTGATTAAAAATTAAGATGTACATGTCTTAAGTCTTATGTAGTTGCAGCTTGTTAAAAACACGCAAGCAAGTTGGTGAGAAATCCTCAAAATAACGGTCACTTGCATTTAACTTTTGCGGGGCAGAAAATTTTTAACGTGGTCAAGATACGTTTGCACCTTTCCTGCAGTCTTGGTTATCAACCCAGATTACGTGTGTAATCGGTTGATCGAATAAACTATGTCTTATGTATTATCATATCATTGAATCTGCGGGCCTAGACACTTAAATCGTCCAACCTCCATACGGTGTACGGAGTCTCCTAGTGCCTAGGACCCATTTCAGAAGACGCAGCCGAGAACTCATTCGCCTCTCAGTGACTACTGCAGACCATTCTACTCTTAAATTATTCACAAATTGGAAATACAAACTACTGGTTACTGTGCTGTGTTGGCTAAATACACAATAAATATACAATAATTGATTAGGTACGAACAATTCTTTTTTTCTTTTTAATTTTGAGACTACTATTTACTATCACTCTATTACTATCAACTATTTTATATTGTCAATGGACAGCATAAAACATAAAATAGTTGATAATAGATTAATTTAATTTAATAGCATAAGGCATTGCGGTAAGTTTTCTCGCGTACCCCACTTCCTATACACTATACTCCAACCCACATTTCAGAACAAACATGAAGTGACCAGACGTGCAGACGCATCGTGGACACTTTCGCATTAACTATCATCATTTCCAATGTGAAAATTTGGAACGCAAAATGCAAACGATGAAAGTAGACTAGATACATAGATATAACATATAACTTTGTAGATAGATTACCTACACTTCCAGAATTTTCATTTATAACAACCATTGAACCTGAGTTTATTGAAGTTTGTAATTCTTCTTTGTAGATAGATTACCTACACTTCCAGAATTTTCATTTATAACAACCATTGAACCTGAGTTTATTGAAGTTTGTAATTCTTTAAACCATAAGTCATAAGTTGTATTTATAAATATTGCATATTCCAAGTGATTATTATATAAATTACCTAAATGTATTGCATAGTTTACTTATATTGCTGTAATGCAAAGTGCAAGAAAAAACATAACCGTCAACAGTTTATGTTAGTTAAAAACAATTCATTCATTCATAATTACGATTTCACTTATTTTATCTTATCGTGTAAAGCGTTTCGTGGTTTCATACCGATTCTTGCATTTTAGTTATTTTGGTTATTGATTATCGAGTAGTAATTTAAACAGAGATCAAACCAACTTCAAATTTATTTGTTTGTTATAGGCAAGTTATTGCACTGTTCAACGAGTGCAACCTTGACATAATGTAATGTTAAGATTATCATTATAGTGTCAGTAATTTTAAGACCGTGACCGTGCTACTGTGTTCTACTATAACTTAAGTGCTACGATTAACAATAAATATGATCTCGGATACTCGGATCAGTTATTGTTAGTACCGAGACCATAGATATATTATTACCAGGCAAGGCAATAATGTATTTTAATGGGTGTTAATCTTATTTAACTGGTCATTAGCACAGTGGACGAGCATATCTAGAACTTTTTGTTCATTTTTAAGTAGCTGTAGCAGTATTGTTGTAACTCGGGAAAGATTTTCTGCACCGTCATTACCACTCAAGTTTTTCAGTGTTGCAGCCAAAGCATTTTCAGCCGATTTTTTCATTATAAGAAATCTAGTAGAAAGAAATTTCCATGTTGATTCTGTAGGTTCTTCTAAAAATGTCAGATCGTCTTGTTTTTCTTCGATTTCTGCAAGAAAATCTAGAATAAAACACACATGAACATCAATTAGCAAATAACTTTTTGTTGTAAGATAATATTCCAATTTTAAATTAGACTTGAATTCAGCGAACCTTTGTCTGCCTGAAATATTCGAACAAACGCAAATAGTTTATTGGCAGCATTCAGCCGGTCAGGTTTTATGGGAAAGCAGCACTGACAGTCCAGTCCTACTTTTCCCAGGATCGCTTTCTTTCTATTGTAATTAAGGTCGTTCATTCCGATTCCAAGTTCAAGGTTGTAAAAATCATGTCTGTAGCTTTGTGGAACGAATCCGTTGTGTACCAAGAAGTCCACAGAAGACCTTCTGCCGTAGTAAATTGTGAACTCCGAGTTCTTTTCATATTCATGTCCAGCATAGCAAATCAAGGATTCCTCATTGTCGTTGTAGTCCGTGCATAGAAGTTCACTCTCTTCGTGATTACACAGGTCCCAGAGTGGAATCAGGCTCAATATGGGTTCCCCTTGAGGATTAGGCAGGTGATTGATTCTTGTCGTGACGGCTGATACTCCCCAACTGTTAATTAAATTGAGATATGCAATTTATTATACTTCATTTACGTAAATATTAACAATTTTAACTTGAATTTATCCAATTATTCATTTCTTACACGTATCGTTTGTACGTAAATATTGGTTTAAGCGCTTTGCTTGCCGAATCAGTTGCTTTCTGTAAAAACGAAAAATAAAACAATTTCTTGTAAAAGTTTAAAAAAATAAATTCGTAAAAAAGACGTTAATTGTTTCTCACCCTTAACTTAGCATGGAAGTAGGCATATTGACGAGCAACATTACGGTACATTCTTAGGGCTTCTCCTGTATACAAAGATATTTGAATCCTCGTTAATTTGATATTGTTCAAATTATGCGTAATTATTATTTATTAAGGATTGGAAAATAACATTTTATAAAAAGGTGTAATAATACAACTAATACAAGCAAAGCAGTGTATAATGCAAAAAGCGAGTAAACGCAATACTTAATGCCTATTTAAAAATATAAATACTGAACTATGTACAAAAAATGTCAGTATATGGCACAACATTTATTTATAAAAAGCAAAACCTAGTTATCATCAGTCTGTAAATAAGTGACTTATTATATTGATTTAGAATTCAAATGCATTTAAAATGAATAGTACAACACAACCTCAAACAAGCTTTCACAGCCAGTAAAACCAGGTAAAGATGTGTAAGGAATAAAACTCACCAAAAATTAGCAAAATATAAGCACGTACCAAATGAATCGTTAAGATGCCAATAGAGTCATTACGAAGTTTCATGGACGCAGCTGCTTTCTCAGAAAAAGCGTATAATGCCTGCTTTCCTATCCCTTATAATTAGTCCTTTAAAAACTAGAAATTACGCAAGTTTCTGAAATATGCTTACGAAATGATGTACAAGAATGTTTCAGAACCATCATTTCTTCTTTGGTAAAGTAAACAACAGTGTCGAAATCATGAGGCAGAATGTCGATGTACGGTTTCCAAACCGAGTCAGTGTTCACATAGCGTTCATAAACTAAAAACATGGCCAAAAGAACATTTTGCATGCCACTGAGCAAAGGGTCCTTATCCACCAAGATTTCTACAATACATGTCATTTAAAAAAATTATTTAAAATATTCATTTTTATAGAAATGAATGAAACTCATGAGATTTGGTTTTACTTAGTTTCGAGTCGCGAGCAACACAAGAAGTGATAATAGTACTCCTAGGGATGGTAAACACAATTTCTCCAGTTTTGAGAGGGACCTTAGTTTTTAGACCATAACCAGTTACAGGGCCCATGTGGGAGATCTCCACTTTGTCAGGGTTGACATTGTTTTGACGAAGCCAGTCCAAAAAAGCAGAAAATTTTTCAGACCTTCGTCCATCATCTTTAGGTCCATCTTCCTTGAGATCAGTTGCATCACGGTTAGCCTCTCGTTCCCGTATTTTTGAGATGAGACTTTCCAATTTGAGATAGTGTTCCCACTCCCATTTTAGTCCAGGGGTTTCCTGGATGTTTTGACTAGATTCTGTTTACAGAAACCATTTCAAATTTTGAAATCTATACTATCAAAATACAAATTACGAACTGCTGTATAAAATAAGCTAATGCATGAAACACTGTTTTGCTAACCAGTATACAGAAGTTAAAATAAATAAATACTTACCTTGAAGCAAAGAATCAATTAGTACTTCTAAAGGTACTTTTCGACTCATATTGGACGTGTTTTACTTTTTTTCTTCACGTTGCAATTGCAAAATGATAAACAAAGCTAAACTTTACTACTCTACTCTAATAATTATGGCTAAATAAAGAAGGTAGGTCAGGGCAGGGTTAAGGGTAGGTAGTGGATAAGGTAATAGTGACTATTATTACAAAAAGGGGTATTTATACCGGAAGGAAACCACAACCACATGTGTATGGTCTTTTTGTACTTACTACTACTTTGTACATGTAACTCATTCATAAACCCAAAATCTGAAATAGTTCTTAAAAATACTTGTGGAATCCCTCCCTAGTATTTTCCGTGTTTTTTGTACACTAGGTTTTGTGCATACTCTCTGTCGAAAAAAAAAAGTTGTTTCCGTATCGTTCATTCTCATTCTCAACCATAATTCTCGTCAGATGGAATCCAGTAAGCTGGGATCAAAACGATGGCTTTTATTAACGATGGTCTTTTCCGAATTCCAAACGCTTATAGTAAATCGATACTCTATCACACATCTCATGAATAGTGATCATAAATCGTAAATCTTAATTACCGTCGAGGCTTTTGAAAATGCAATCAGATATCTTAAACTTCCAGTATAAAGCATGCAATTCCATCCAGACCTACGATTGGAGATTTGTATCAAAATGAAATTGTAGAGGTGCAAGGTTAAGCCGTCATATACCCAAGAGATAAACCAACCAATGAATCGCTAAAAGGCGAAAAGGATGCATTTTTTCAAGATCATTTATTTATTTTTATTTTGGCAATTGTATAGCACAATTTTCAGTCAAAATCTGGCTTTGTATTTGCATTGAAGGGTACATAAGAAAATAAGAATATAGGCAAATAGGCATCATTCATAGCTTATTTTTAGATTTTACGAGAGACAAAAAAATTCAAAATATGGATGAACCACTTATTTTTAGTAGCTTTGACTCAAATGATTAGGGTAGTGTGTAGATTTTTTGTGTTTTATAGTTTAGAAGTATAGAAATATATAGAAGCAATTTTGGCTTTCGAAGTTAGAATCGAACTGAAAACGGAATCGTCGTCTCCCTCAATCGAACAGATAAACTGTGAACTGATTGTGAGTCAGATGACTCAATGCAAGTAAGTAAGTAAGCACCAAAAAAGAATAGAAGAACGTCTTGGTGAGAATTCCGGAGCATAAAAAATGCATGCCCACAATCTCACGACCGATAGACTAAAAATCATCTGCTGAAGTAAAATTAGAATTTTGGCTATGGCCCCCATTTAGTTGCTAAATTTTTCCCTTGGTTTATTCTATTAATACCTACTGATACCGCACCACTGCATGACTCTTGAATCTTGAACGACTTGATTAAATAGCTATACAATCAAATTTTACTAAAATAGGAAAAGCTTGTAAAAATGATTATGAATTATTGAATGAAGAAATCGGTGATATTTGAATCTTTCTCTTAAAAACGGAGGTTCCAATTTTTCGGCATCCTTATAGGGTTATTTGTTATTAAAATATGCTAATTGTAAACTTGTGATAAAGTTTATTTGCGTCTATGATATAAGTAACATCATCTTCTTTCTAGTATCTAAATAATATGTCCAATTGTGGCATATTAGATATCATGCTGCATGCAGGGTACTCAGGCTTATCGATCGAGCGTCACTGGAAACTGCTGTGTTTTTTATTATTCTTTTACTACACTTGTGACTTGTAACGAAGAAAACTGGTCGATATTTAGAGGTTGCGGCGGGCTCAGGCGTCCTCGTCCGTGTTCATCGTCGTGGATGTTGTGGACATGACACGGGACCGGTCCGAAGTTTTCCCGTTTTATTCCTATTTCTACGAACCGTAACTTCGTTTAGGTTCTTTCTCCCTCCTGAAAAGTATCGGAAATCAATGCAGAATATTTTAAGGGGCGTTCGACATGAGACTTATGCTATTCCATATATTCCGCACTCTGTCATCCTCATGCCACACGGAGCATCAGCAGTTTTAGGATGTAGAATAGGAACAGGAACTGCTGAAAATATTAACTTTCCTTGGAATTAATTTTATTTAAGCACCTAATTTAATCACACATAATTTACTTTTGTATTCAGCTAAATTCTGATTTTTGTAATAAAGTTTTAAGTCATTCAATAATTCAAAACGTATTTTAGCCCAACAATCAAATTTTATTCATTACCTAATTTGTTTGTTTGAACATTAAAATCAAACAATTTTTACTTATTTACTACCGTGTGCGTATGTACTGCAGCCTTTGCAGGTATATTGTGTGAAAATAAAATTGATAAAAAATCAGGCATGTTAAGACATTTTATCAATTTTATGGGAGCTATAAAACACTTTATGGTTTTTGTTGATGGATAAGGAAAATTCTTTACTGTTTGATTATTATTCAATTAAAAAGCCTTTCCTTGATTTGGGTGATGTGGGTCTCATAATATTATCTTTCAAGTCAGTTCCTTCATACTATTATAGTGGATGTGTATTAATGTATTTACTATAAGTTGTAATTTGCTCTAAACACAGTTAGAGTAGCTAAATTCTATTGAATGTTAGTGATTTGGAACATATTTGAAATACCTTTGGAAAGCTAACCAAGTTTAGATGGTTAAAATTAGGCGAGTGTGTAAGTTACCTACAGTGCAAATTGAAGGGTTTGTCCAGTTCATGAGACTCGGTTGGCCTTGCCTTACATATTGTGTATTATGAAAGTTCTTTTTACCCTTTTTACAAAAAAGGAAGTATCGTTTTTAACATATATAGGTATTACTTAGGGGTAATGTGAGACAATACCTATCAATGTTAAAAACGATACTACCTTTTCTGTAAAAAGGGTAAAAAGAACTTTCATAATGCACAATATATGAAATCTGAAATATGCTTGAGACTGAGACTGAACTGAGGTACTTTAAAACACGAGTATCGGGCAAGAGAAAATTCTCAACATTAGTTTCATGTCCATATCTATGATCACAATTCCCGATTTGCAGAAATGTTTCTTATGCTGAATGAAGCTACCTGACCTGGGGTCGTGACAAAAGGTGGTAAATATATGATAATAATTAAAAGTAAAATGGGAGCCCGGTTGATTACTTTTGGCTTCATCTTGCTTTTGAGCAACATTGATCCTTGAAATTGCAGACTGAATGAATGTTAGATTGCATGTCGATAATTTTTAAAACCTGTAATGCAAGACAAGTTACTTTCAGCAGGCAAGCAAAGTCAGTACTGAAAAATGTAGTTTATCATATACATTTTAAGCAATTTTCAGATTGTGCGAGTCCCAAAAACAAGTTGCAAGAAATAAAATAATGTACACATGCAAATGATGCAAAAATTGCAAATGCATATGATTGATAAGAAAATGGTTTAATTGGAGTGGGTCGTCGTCAGTGTCGTTATTGGCGAACGTACCTTAATTTGATGCATCATTGAATAAAGTTATCTTAAATTGTCTGGTTTTGTATCCAATTCCGTGGGTTTTGTTCATATTGTTTTATACCTTAACGTTCTCTTCTCTCGTACTCAAGTATTCTTGTCCCGTCACAACATTATCGGATAAATCAATACTGCATATAAATATAGCGTTAAGACAAATCTTTAAAAGTACCTGCGTTATATGCATATATTGTAGTTTTGACTTACATTTATTTTTATCATTAGGTTTTGCTGTTTCTGAACGAATGCAGAATGTGTATCATAATATCAAAATAAAATCCAACACTCGCTCTATCTATCAAGTCTAGTCTAATAATATACATCTCTTTAAAACTAATCAAAAGGTAGAAAAAGACTATCATATTGAAACGAATAATTTTACTTCATTTTAAGTATTATCCAGGAAAAAAGTCATAATTAGTTTTATATGCCATATGCAATGCAAGAAAGATAGATAGTGCAACTATGTGTATTAGGTTAAAGGTAGTATTTTAGCAGGCATTATAAAGATACGGCTAAACGGTATACGTATGGTATAACTGATGCTAGCGTTTGGATCCCCTTTATTATTGCAGTAGTGATGTCTGAGTGTGTATTATTTTTTTGTACTATACTACACAGAGACCCGACCCGACTGACTGTGAAAACAAGCAAGCAGTTTTTTATTGATTTAGTTTTTTAAGCCCTAGAGTCCCACAGCACAGTAGTTGAGTCCACCATGTCCTGTGTGCACCATGAGGATTCTTTTAAAGATAATCTTGGATAAGTTCACCCAGTGCAGTGTGACTGGGGAGGAAGGTTGTGACTCCAACCAGCACTCGATTCTTCCAAATGAAACGTCATCTCCAGCGTATTGAATATCTGTGGAATTTCTATCCTTCCTAACCTTAGATGAAGTGAGAAAGCGCTTAATAGCGTTGGCGTGGCTGGTGAATGGTAATGATGATGGCTTGGTATGCAAACTGCATATTATCTCTTCTTCGTGGCTCTTCTCTTGTTGTACAAAATCTTCCAATTCTGAATTCGGCTCACTGACTGTGTATTCATTATTTATTATGATTCAATTTTTTACTCTTTGTTTTACTTTTACTATCAACCTCACATCACGAACCAAAAAGATGTAAAGCTAGCTAGTTCAAGTTCCATTCCAATCCAAAATCCAACCTTCTAATGCATCCTATACTGATCCTACCCTACCACTTACCACCAAGCGAAGCCAACCTTTTTTTCTATATATGAATTTGTCTTTTGGTTCGTGAGTTCTTATCGTTTGGGGTTATCTATGTATGTAACAACTTGAAACATCGGCTGACTCCGACTCTACGACATGACTTACACGCTAATATTTTGTTAATATCCGTACTTCCATCCTCCATATGTTTATCTTGCTTTGCATTGTGATACTAGAAGATCTGAGATGAATTTTAAGTATATCTAGCGTATCGTTAGGTACTTCTTGTCTGCATGATTACTACATGCATCAAGAGCGTTGAAACTATAATAGTGTTTTTTTACGAAAACTGCTTTTTTGTAACAACAATTTTCTGCAATGGAATGGAAAAATAATAAGCTGTTTTGTTGTTTTAAAGTTTGAGTTGTTCTTGGTTTGGATTTGGAATGGATGAATGTTGGAATGCTTTATATTGTAGTAATGCAGATTGCTGCAAATAATAAACCATTGTAAACATTAGTGTAAAAAAGAAGCGGAGCAAACAACAAGTAATCGTTTGAAATGATTCTGTATC
>JAQFZZ010000488.1:0-17664 GCA_034696405.1 Isotoma caerulea
GCCGATTGATGAAAAAACCAGCTTAATTTAGTTTGTTCGGCCAAATAAAGCCGGAGACCGGCTATAATCAGCCGGGCCAAATTTGGCTCAAAACCAGCTAAAGTTAGGTTAGTGTTCCTGACTGACATATGAGTCAGTACAGTACTTTCTGCAAAGACGAAAGAGCGAAATATTCTAACAGTTGGCAGTAATTGTTAATAGTCAATAGTTATGAATATTCTATCCAAAGTCCATAGTCACTTTTTAGCCATTACATATTTTCCACTTTTGACTTTCTTTCCTGTTGCCTGTTACAATTAGTTACATTATACCTATTATTTGACAATACATAATATTGAGTATCACTTAAGAATAATATGTAATACATAATATAATATATCGTAAAATTCTTCAATTCACAATTTGTCAATTGAATGTCAATGATGTCATTCCACATTCGAATTGCGCTAATAATTTTATAAACGCAACATGTGACATGCATCTTTTGAATCATGAATCATGAATTACAAAAAAATGAAAAATATCAATTCTTAAGTTTCTTACCAATGGGGTGACGGGGTAAGTAGGTTTTTGTATTGGTTGTGGAGTCGTCTATTAGCTTACAGACAGCAGTACACAGTAGGACAGCAAATAAATGCAGGTAGAGATAGAATTTGAAATTCAGTTAAATTTGAAACAAAATCAACGTCGGTTGATAATGCTTGATTAATAGAACAGTTGATTGATAATAGCTGAACACTCGATGAGGTCAAAAAAAGACCACTTTTTGCTTATATTTTTTTATATCAAAAGAGCAGTTTATATCTCGAATGTCAATGAGACTCAGTGACGTTGTTGACGTGACGTGGAAATGAATTTTTTATAGGATTTATCGTCAACTAAATCTATTTTCGTTTAAACTTCACCCCCACCGAAAGGTGTAACGTTTAATTAACCACCGATGAACGATAGCTTGTAATTCTATATCAGATATTAAAAGTCAAACGGTGAACAAAGTCGATGATTTTTTTCCAAAAAAATCGTAGATTAATCAGAGGAGACCAAAAACTTCTTTAACTATCACCCTTTCCTTGAGTAATTGTTCTTCAATCCTCCCTCACTCTTCAACAACTTACTTTAAACAGTTAAGAGAACATACAAAAAATTATTAATCACTTATCCTAGTATGTATGTATGATGTTTTAGTCAAATCAAAATGTTTATTGTAAATCTATAATGTCCTACCTATTAGAATTATTAGTCAATTACTTGTCACGTAAATATTATAAATATGAAATGAATGTCCGTTTAATTAATTTATGTCAATACTAAAAAATCCGATATACTATGTACTAAATATGAAATAAGTAATAAATTAGTCACTCAACGTATATAATGAAAAAAACTGGGGGAAAACTTGAGAATAAAAAAATGCAATATTTGAGATTAGTTGAGAATTCAAAAATTAATTTTTATACTGAGAAAACTATGGAAATTCTATATTTTCTTGTGAGAAATAATTTTTTTTCTCTCTAATTTCGTCCACACTTGAATTACTCGTTACTCGATTGTTGTGTGTGAGTGTGGAGTGAGTAGTGCAACAAGAATGCTAGAGAAGAAGAAAGGAAGATTTATTGGGTTTGTACTGTGTGTTATTTATATGCATACAGTGAGTGAGTAGTGATGTCAGTAGTAGTCAGTAGAAGCAGTAGTTAGTAGTGCTATTCAGTTGAATTCTGAGTTTTTTTATTTCAAGAACAAAAAGTAGAAGCGTACGCAGTCACTGTGCACAGTCAGCTTTGCTTTGTTCGCTCACTCGTCTTCTTTTCTGCTACTGATGATGTCTCACTCGTCTCAACTCCGAGTCAAAAGTAACTGTGTTCTACGAAACGAGAACGACAAGACCCAAAGATCATAGTCGATACATGGGCGTACCTCGGCCTTGGCTAAAGGTCACTTAACTTTATATTGATGACACAAAAATTTGGACTGGGAGTTAACATAATTGGATCTGTAGCGCAGTCTATAGAAGTCTTTCACCATTTACTAAATTTACTTACAATTAGCAATCAATGTCCGCAGCCCCTAATAACGTACCTCCAAAGATTTTTCCACCGGTACAGGGACCAGTTAGTTTTTTATGTTGTATCAATCAATCAACAAAAATACCGTGAAGCATGATCGGTCGGCTCCGGTACACGTTATGATGTCATATCATCTATTTACCTATCAAATCGACAAAGCTTCATTCAAAATTTTCGAAAAATTGCCATGTATGTGATGTGGCCTCAAGTCCTATTAATTTTTTAAACACTCAGGCCTCTCAGTGCTTGCCTCCTACTCCTACTATACCATCCGTGCTAAATTTTCTACGGCTGAATGAATCCGTACCCGTACAGATGAGGATGACCTCCAGATTTAAAATCGATTAATCCGGAATACGCTGTTTATAATATAACATACCTCGTTTAATCTCTTTTGGGGCCATTCAAACATGTCAAAGGGTGTCTTGTTACGCCAAGGATACATTTAAGGGTTAGCGCTTTAAAATGCAGGTAAAGCCAAGGAAATGAGTTGCCAACCAGTAACCAGAGAAGAAGAGCTATATAAAAGCAACGCATATTAAATCATCATCATAGGGGGAGAATGGAATGGAATACAAGTTCTTCCTGCTACTCTTCTTGTTTAACACTAAAGCATTAGACCCGACTGAGTCTAGTCTCTCTCTGGTACGTACGTTCTTTGTCTAGATCGTCCAAATCGTATGCTGCATTGTTGAAGGTTTTAATATATCATTTTCCCTTCGCTTCGTTTCGTTGTACGTCGCCATATCCGCCGTAAGGATAACATGTTTGACATAGTATAAAACGGTACGGTATCGAGTAATTTGGACGAATGCATGTACACACATTATGATGTGGTGGTGGTGGTTTTACTCTTAACACCACTCGATAAATGAAATGAAAAGACGACGAACTGAGCAGGAGCATCTCCTCCCAAAAATGCAATAATCCTTACCTTGGGATCAACGACTTCTCTTTTCTTGTTCCTCTCAGCTAAAATAGCGTGATTCCCTTTCTGCGTTCTTTCTTTCTTCAAACAATTTTTATAGGTTTTTCTCCTGTTCGGATCAACTATAAACAACGTTAAATATTTTTTTCGGTTTGGTTTGGTTTAGACGTTTATTGTAATACAGTAGCAAATATGCTGTTTCAATCTTTTCATTCGAAATAGTGTGAATTTTACTGGATGCAAAATTGATACAAAATTACGACCGTTCGAAACTAATGCGAATTATTCACGAAGAGTTGTCTCGTTGAAAACAATGTATTCTTTTATCACACTCGGAGCATGTACTTCTGTATATCAAGTCAAAGATTACAATTCAAGCGTAGAATGATTTTAATCACGCATAATGCATGAAAGCGTTAATACGCTGATACACGAAATGAAGGCTGACATGAACGAAGTTTAACTTTTTTAACGTTTAACCCCATATGCATGGTTTTCCTTTTTCTATGATAATGGATGGATCTCTTTTGGAATTCGTGTCTTATCTAGCTGCTGAATGACATTTATTAGTCGTATAAGCTTGTATAAAATAAAATTTGACGGTCATTATGAGAGCAAATAGTTTCAACGAATAGAGATCAGAGATGGATTAATGAATGGTAATTGGAACTTAATGAAGTCACAAACCAGACGCATTATATTCTATTCATAATCCATATTCACTTACCTCTGACCTTTCCAAGGAAGTCATTGGTACGTCATTATACTCTGTTTAAAGTGATTTTAGTTATCAAACGTTTGATATGATAACATTTCATTTCACTTGTGTTTTTCATTTGTACAGTTTACGTACAATGTACGCATGGGTCATTATCATTATTCATGATGAAGTCACGTTAATTGTTTATTGATGCTATATACAATGTGCTTTTATCCAGTCAACTAGTTCGTCAAGTAATTAAATCAACATCAATCTGTCCGTTGTCCGTAGTGAAGCTTGCCATTGAAGAGTGGTTGACTGGAAGAATATTTTTAGCTGTTGAAGCATTCACATATAAAATGAGATCATGCATTGCAATGCAAACTGTCTATTTACTAAAAGCAGAACCACTTGAGACGAGACTGGAGCAGGATGTTTATACCGAATGTCAACAACCTTATGAATAACAGAAGTGTTATGAGTAGTCATCTCATAGATCATTTTAAACGTATTTAGTCCATTTAAGGTAGTTAATGTTAATACGAGACTATGTATAGTAGTCTTGTGCATGTAGTATGTACATGTATAAAGTAACTTTAAGTGGAGTAAATTAAATCAATGATTAAAAAAAAGAATTGCAAGAAGATGAAAGGATGAAACTTTGATAAATATTATCTCCAGACACTCTACCCCAGAAAATTGTATATCTTCAGTTATTGCAGTTATTCATTTGCAGAGAAATAGTTATTATTCCATTCAAACTCTATAAATGCTACAAACTTTGTAATACTTGATGAAAGTTGCACTCTGCAAATTTATTTTTGTTCATGATGATAGGGAAAGACTCAGAAAATCTTACAACAGAAGGAAGTTAGTGGATTAAAGATAAGTAGAGTATCAACTTTAATCATTTAGTTCAGTGTTAACGTCTAAGTATTTCATTCCTGTAAATAAGGTATTGTCAAGCAATTCAATGTGCGTTTCTTTGGGATTTGTTCTGTTTGAGATAAGGCATATGAAAATGAAACAGACTGCGTGCCACTAGGTTGGATTATATTTCATTTTACGGCTTGAGTGTTGATATTGTATTTACGATTCAGCTTGAGGTCTTCACCTATTATCTTCAACGTATTTTATATTACACAAATATCAATATCCATATAGAATTTCCAACGCAGCTTGAACCATGAACTTTAAACTCCATAAATCATGGATTTTAGATGAATACAGAGCTATCCAGCGTATCTCTTTGGGTACGCGTGTATCAGATGGCTATGGGAAAATAACATTGCTCATTGTAAGTACGCGTATGAGAAACTTGTTATTTTAGAAATTATGATTCCAGATATGAGTCATGCTTTTTTCCCCAAACTTTGAGCAGAGCTTGAACTTGCTAGTAAGCTCTTAATATCTAAAACATGATTTAGCTGAAAACTGTTCACGATAACATAATTGTGATACCTTAACATCAATATTCAAAAAATGCCACTTATTTGAATTACCTACATTTCAACAGTGCCACTACTGTTTTACATGTTTAGACTGAATAATCAACAGTATTTATTGACTTCTACAAAACATGTATTAATTGTATTGATTGAGTAATTTTACTGATTTGCTTGAGATTATTCATCCTAATTTTGAATGTGTCGAGCAATTAATATGTATCTTTTAATGTTTGTGATGACTTTTATCACAGATGAGTAAAAATGACATCATCTTTCGATTTGGCTTATCAATATTGGTGGACCCATAATCTGACCCATGTTTCTTTTTTTCTCAAAAGTTAATTGAATGCTTTTTCAAATCCACTAATCCACATGTTAATTTATGAATCCTTTTAAATACAATTATGGAGCAATGCAGTGCTAACCATAAAAGATTGATGTAGACCGTAACTCTTGAACTTGTTGTTTTAATCTTACATATAATAATAATAATAAATGCTCTTGTTTTGAAATTAGTCAAAAACTTTCATACGCTATATTTTGATTCTGGCGATAAAACTTTTAGTGAAAAAAAATCCACAAATAATTGCTTAAATGTTACCGAATTGTAAGTCCATGGTATAAACTGCATTTACAATGAATTTTACAAATATTGACATCCAATACCACATCAATCGGTGATATCGAGGAACCAGGTCACTAATACTGACTGAAACTGAGATGACTTAAAAAATTCAGTAAATATGTCCATTGCTCTTTTCATTGGGATCAAAGCTGAGATTCATATTCACATAATTTGTGCAATACGTATTGTTGCCTCAAATTAGCTGTAAGAAGCTGGATGCGGGATTTATTTCTGGAAATTATGCAAATATTATTATTAGATTGGGTACGGGTATTTCGTAATTTTTTGTTATTATTATTGAAGAGAGTCAGAGAGAGATTAGAGTTTGGGATCCTATATAGAAAGACCAGCCTGTTGCATCCACTTTTTACAGCCAATCTGACAGCAATTTAAGTCCATTGGTAAAATGCTGACATATATTGATACAGGATACAGACCTGCCCGCAAGAGATCGTTTTGAGGTGCCATTATTTAAGATAAAGGCTTACCTCATGTACGCTTATTAAGGGCGGCTTATTGACTCCTTGCAGGCAAGGTATATTTCTCAAATATTAATATGTCACAGGAGTGAAGTCATTTTTAAACAGCACAAATGATTCTATTGACCTAGTACAGTTACTAAAAGCTAGACTATTTGATATTATTAATATTTTGTAGTTCTCCTGCACTTTTGAGTATTAAGTTGCATTAAGCCTCAACGACTCTTGATGGTCAAGACGGCTCTGGAGCTGCAACACCTCGTTCAGCCATGTTCAGTAAACCTTGAAATTCGTGTTCCAATACATGTCGGGCCTGAAAGTTCATCAAATAACAAATTCAATTTGAAGTACTATAAAGTATAAATTTTATAGAAAGCGTTTTTATCCACTTTTAGTTTTCTTGCCTAATCTTTGTAAGACCAAAAGTAAGTAGAAGCGTACCTGAGTGTTTTGAGTTGGTACTTGCAATCCTAAAGCCATAGTATTTGGATCAAAAGTATCATCCAGTGCAATAAGTGCACCATGGACCCCAGATTCTTGAAGATTCATGGCGTATTCCTAATAAAAAAAACAAATGTTTAATTATCATAATGATATCTGCACAAGTATAAAGATAGCTAAGAAGATACAAAGTTTAAACAATAATTACTTTGAGACCGATGGACTGAACCCATTTCATAACCCTGTCATTCGACCACACCAGTAAATCAATATTCTCATTTTCGCAAGCTCTTCTTCTCTCTTCCAACATTTTTCGGTCATAATTGAGCCTCTTCAAGCAAACTATTCCGAAATGAAGACTATTCCTAAATATTTAAAAATAAAAAATATCACAAATGATCATATTTAGGAGTGAATATTTTTGTGTCTGCTCAATTATCATCCGTACCTATGATTTGCATCGTGCATTTTAAGTTGGGTTCTTAAGTCTTTCTTTGTTAAATGGTCAAGCATTCTTGCATCTACTAGGCATTCCATAAAAGTAGTTCTATATTGAGGTAATCCTAGCGAAGGAAGCCAATAATTTCCTATCCACTCGTGATTCATGTCTCCAAATGCAAGATGTGCAACTCTAGACGCAGTGGGAGCAGAGGGGCTTGTAAGGGATACCATTTCTTGAATTGCCAATCTTAATTTCAGACGATGTAGTGGATTGCTAAAAGATCAAAGTCATTTTTGTAAAATTTATGATAACCAGCAAATTAAAGAAAATTCTAATGGTAAGTTTAAATGAATTACCTGATCCCAATTTCTCGTTGAATCTCTGTATCACTCAACGCACTCATAATTGCTCCAGACTTAACATTTGCCCTACAAGCAGCCACATACCATGCCGGCATACCCACCCATTGTTCTAGCCATGCATCGATTGTTGGACCATTCCAAAGAGCAAAAGGCGTTCCTGCTTTCATAGCTTCTGAAAGTAGCTTCGTTTTTCGTTTCTTTCTTCTGTCAAAATCTGCTTTTGCTGACATAGACGCAATATTAACTGACTGGGCGGCCATTGGGATACTCATCGCGCTAACGGACGTAGTTACAACGGGTTCGTTTGTAGTACTACTGTCGCTGTCGAAACCACCGTGGTCATAAATCACGTCTTTACCTTTTGCCTACAAAAAAATAATTTCCGTAGCATTTAGAACAACTTATCAAACTGAATTTTAAATTGAAAACTGGTTGCAGATAAACTATGGACATTACCTTCTCCTTTTTACTAAACAAGCGACCTAGAGATGATTTGATACCCTTCTTTTTAGCTGCTGCCATAGCTGCCGCAGTTGAAGACGCATTCATACCTCCTACACCAGATCTATCTGGAACTCCATAGGCACCTTGATTGAATGCATGAGGTGGAAGATTGCCGGACATATAGTCACTAGAGCTTTGATGAGACATCATAGCTGCGTTTCTTAATTCATCATTCGATTGGCCAAGCATTGGACCGGAAGAGCTGTTTATTAATCTTAGGGATCTGGGTGTTGGTGGACTAGCATCGGGTTTTAATCCCATCATTAAACTCATATCTGGCATTGTGAGGTTACTTTGATGATACATTTGGCTCATAGATTCATTTATTGACCCAGGAGAAGAATAATAATTTCCAGGGGACATAGAAGCAGGGACCTGTAGAAATTAGAACAAAATTTAGTCATTAATTAAGTAAGGTTTAACATGAGTATATAATCAGATCAGGGATTTTCAGTCGTTTTCACTAACCGTGTGAAACTTGTGCAAATACTCAAGTTGTGGTGACGGATTTGATCTAGGAGTGGAACGGCCACTTAATGGAGGGGACAATGGTCTATCTAAGCCTCTGCCGCCCATTTCTAGGCTTCTTCCGCTAAGTGGAGGTGAAAGCGCTCTGTCATACGCTCCAGCTCTTCTGGATAAAATATTAACATGTTCCATGGACCCTACGCGAGACTCCAATTGTTCTGCTCTAGCTTCAGTATTCTGTTTCTCTTCTTGAATTAGCCTAATCTCGTTGTTTATTGCATCTAATTGCTCCTGCAGCATTAAGGCCAGTGTCTGTGCATCCGTCTGTTGTGATGGCGAAAGAACCTCCGCAACAGAAAATATACTTTCTGAATCGTCAGCTTCAGCGTCACTGAGATCAAATGCATGCTGAACGGTGGCCTGTACTTGTGCTAACTCTACTGCATCCCAGTCCGCGTCAACCTGCAATTCAAATAACAGAATTTATACAAGCCAACGCTTTACTCCGAATGATGTAAAAACATGTCGTTTATATTGAGCAATTCTAAAGCTCAGTAATTACTAGAGAAATTCAAATCTTGATAAAATTTACCTTAGAATCATCATCTACGTGGTGCTTGACCAAGCGTCTTGGAAGTGAATGGGTATCAAAACTGGAATGACTGCTTGTGCGGACGAAAGACGAATCCCCAGGTGTCGGACTCAGACTTCTAGTTAAAGCTTCTGTCTGTTGTATATTGTAAGCGATTTCTTGCTGATACAGCTGTCTTTTGCAACTTTCCATTTCCAGTCTTGTCTTTGTTAACTCTTTCATCAGTTCCGTCTAGAAGATTTTTTTAATGCAGTGAAAGATTTATTTTAAAGGGACTTTCTAATTAAAGCAGTTTACAAACTATCTGAGTTATTTAAAATAAAATAACCGTACCTTCTCATTCGAAAGCTCCTCAAGTACTTTACGCGTTTTGTCTAGCTCCTGTGTCAGTGCGTTTTTCTCATCAAGCGCTTGCATTCGCTCTTGTAAATGTACTTGCAGTCGCTCATTTGACTCCGCTAAAAGTTTATCTACCGTCGCAGAGAGTCTAGAATTATGATCTTCATTAACTCGAAGTCGTTGGTTCAACCGGACAATTTCAGTATTCTTTTCTTCCACTTGAGCTTCCAATCTGGCGATTCTTTCTTCTGCTGACCCATGTCGCTCCTGAGCCTAGAAAATATACATTTTTGTTTTTAAAAAAGTTTTAAATCCATGTGTCATAAAATTTTAAGAATATGGGAATTACAATTGGCTTTTGTATAAAACTTCTTCATTGTTAAATTTTAAGTGCTAAATTCTGAATTAAAATATTCGCTTGATATTTCAAGGTTATTTCCTATAAATGTACTTACTTGTGTCAAAGCTTGCAGTCTTTGTTTCAGTTCCTCCTCCATATCTGGCATTTTGGAAAGTTGTGCCAATTTCTGATCGGAAAGGTCCAATTTCTCTTGTAATGCTCGAGATTTTTCTTCTTGTAGCTTAAATTGGGCTTCTTTGTGCTGTATTTCTTGTTCTAATTTATCATTCAGGTCATGAAGAGAAGTTGACTCTCGCTGCGCGTTCAGATATCGTTTTTCCAAAGTGGCTATCCGCTCCTCCTTTTAATTTATAAGAATTTATCTTTGAAAATAATTTCTCAAAAATAGTTTACGAAATAGATAGTAAATAAATAAATATAACCCCAAAATTTCTTACCTGATCAACCTTTTGGGCAACATTTTCTCGGAGGTCTCGTTGCAATTTAGAATTGCCTTCCTGAGCCCTTTGTAACTCCCTTTGGGTCCTGCTTAACGCCTCTTCTAGCTCAGATATTCGACTAGCAAGCTCGTTGGATCTTTTCTGAGCGGAATTTAACTCTGAACCCTGATTGAAAATCAAAAGTTTTGTTTATATATTTTTCTATCACATTGTAGAACATAGATACGACGATACGAGTTTTAAAAAGCATATTATTTAATATCGACATTGCTAAAACAATGTGTTAAAAACGTACTTGTTTGTCGAGGGTGTTTTGTAATTCGGTGAGTTTCGATTTGTCAGCATCAGGTTCACTACCTCCGTTTTGTGTTCCCTATATTTCACGTTTGTAATTTAATTTGTTTAAATTTCACGATTTTAAATGATAACAATTGCAATAAAGGATGCTTTTAGAGTGCTTACAACTTGATTAACAGTCACAGAATTTGAATCTATAACTGAACTTTCTAAAGTTCCGTTTACTTTTTCTACTTTTTTGCCGTTTTTCTGCTCTGTTAACTATAAATTAAGCAGAAAAATTCATTGTAAACAATTCCGACAATTTTGAGGTATGGCAAATATTATTTCAAAAACATTTACCTCATCTTTGGTTTGGGATAATTCATCTTCTAGCTGTGACACTCTTTCTAGGGCAACTCTTAACCGCTCCCGAACCTATACATGAGACAAAATAATTTGTAACGCATATTCATTTTAGTTATGATGACCATGATGAGAAATGAATACCTTCTCATCTAAAGCTTTATGATGTTCAAAAAGAGATTTCAAGGCCTTCAACACTTCGACTTCAGAAGAGACTCCTGATTGTGCCGCTGCTTGTCTTTTAACAACTGTCATTCGCAAAGATCTTTCATGTCTTGATACTAGGCATTCTAGGTGCTCCAAGAGAAGCTACATTCAAATATATTATCCAGAACATTATACGTAAAGTTTTAAAACGGTCCATACGTTTTTAACATCGCATCATTGCAAATTCAGAAATTACCCGAGTGTTATTTCTTTCTGCTTTTAATTCACATATTTCCTCTTCTCTTTCCATAAGCTGTTCCCTGGATTGGTTCAGTTCTTTCGTGAGAGTTGCAAGCTCCTTTACAAAAATATAAAACTTTTTGTTAGTATTTCTTATATTTTTATTGTTCTTTACTGTTAATTATTGTGAGGCAAAGTTTTCGCTTGGATAATTGACAATTTAATGACAAAAAAACCATTTTGGTCAAAAACCCGGGTTAATAGTTATAATGCTCTAATTATTTAATTTATTTTATTTCATGTTCGATTCGAAATTTTTAAAATTGATCATAGGAAAAACAACCTAACAAATGCTAGGGTCTAACCATATTATTAGCCCTAATTTTGTCTGTCTTACATCTAAATTTTACATTCAAGTAATTTTGTTTGATTTATTTAAGGCGTCAGTAATCAAAGTCGAAGTAGGAATAATTTAGTTTAGTTAAGGAAAGTACAACCAATAAAACTTTTAAATGGTATTACAGGCCTTAAAGGTTATGTGCATTTAAGTTTCAACTGAAAGTTCTCAATTTATTGTTTAGTGTTTTATTTTGTATTTCATTTGTCGTTTTGTTAGCTTAAAGAAGTTAAGAAGAAAGTTTGTGGGTCCCATAAGTTTGTATCTTATGGCTGAAGACTTTTATACCTGAGGTAGACTAGCTGAAAGCTGCCTGGACAAAGAATCCCGTTCTTTCTGACATTCCTGCAGTTTCATTTCCGTCTCTGTGAGACGTTCTTGATTTTCACGAAGACTGTCCATGAGCTTATCACGCTCATCAAGCATAGACACCATGAGTTGTTCGAAGTTGGCATCTTCAGATGCAAATTGGGAATTTCGTTGAGTGATCCCGTCCTCCGAGATTGTAGGCATCACGTCGCACATCATGTTCCACATTTTTTAATTAAAATACACCCACAATTTTAAAAGATTTGCATCGATGAATCCCTAAGTATTGTCAGTTGTCTAAGTAAAAAATTATTCGAATGGAAGATTGAGATCAGATTAAAAGCAGCAGCGGTTAATTTACGATTGATCTCTAATTTACATGAAAATCAATAATCTTTCGTCCTCCTTTCGAAACTCTCTCGCATACAGTTGAACACCTTATAAATGGACGTTTCCCCCCACCAGTATACAAAACGGAACAAAAACTCGTAACAACTTAACATCTTCATATTTAACCTGAATCGCTGATGAACACATAGAAAATGCAATAATAATATCCTCTGGAATCGATTTCCGGCTTTGTCTTTGGAAGGCTTAATCAAAATTTCTTTATACAAAAGGATGAAGTAGATTTTGTTTAGGTTTAGTTACGATTACGACCAGTTTCCCACTCACTTCTGAATATCATTATCATTATTTTAAAGTTAATTATTATTATGGCTTTGTGTGGAGATCACTTAAATAGGTTCATTCATTAACTTATGGCACAAAGTCACATGATTTATCCTTTAAACTGCCTCTAAATATAAGGACTCATTATAATATTATACTTCACAGTTATTTTTTGCTTAATTAATTGACAGTACGTATATCCTTTGCTTTGCATAGGCGTTGATTCAAAAGTCTTTTCTGAGGTAAATTATGATATTACAAGTGTGAAGATATGATTTGAACCGACAGAATCGGCAAGTTGAATGGAAATCAGTTTCCAATTTTAGATCTAAATAATATCGCCGGAAAAGAGATAGTCAAATTGGAACTATCTCCACAAAATTTTCTTCTCTGCTCAAAGTATAACTTTTGGAGATTCCTTGAACGTTGATCCAGCGATCTAGTACATGGAAAATCTTCATCAGTTACACAATTCATAGTAAATTCATTCCGGGTAACTTTGGTTGAAGTGTATAAAACTAGTATAGTTAGAGAATTACATTATGATCACCCTTGCGTTGAGTTGAAAAGTAGAAAAGAAGGTTGGGATGACACCCCCATTGGATTTTAAGTGACAATCGGACACATTTGTTGGAAGTGTACCATGGAATGAAGGGTTTCATAGGGTATCTATCATATTAATTTGAAGTACCGAAACCCCAGACTCAGAACTACTAGCTTGGCGGTGGGTGGGTACCTCATATTTATCACTGAAATCGAAGAGCTGCACCTGTTTTCTCTGACTGCATTGAAAAACTTGGAAATTATAAGTTTCCATGGACTAGACTGGCCTTAAGGTAGCCAAGAAGAGAGCTAACTAAATTTGAAACAGGCCCTTTAATGAATGAGTCCTGTCTATGAATCCATGGGTGTAGTTGTGGTAATTACTTTTGCTCACATCTCCCTCTAAAATGAAGAAGTAGCCGAATCGCTGGTCCCGAACTGACATTTCGGTTTTTATAATATTCCCATCCTATCCGAAAATCTTTATTCGGGCGAGATGGCAACACGGTTACAGGCAATTTCTCTAAGCGACCTCAATAGAAACTGTGGAGAAGCTTGGTTATTCTGCCTGGAGAAAGTCCATGACCATCTTCATTAGAGTGTTCTACTTGTGCCTGCCTAAAAATCTATGGAATTTGGAATATCGAGCCTTTATTACACAGAGACGCCAGATAGTTCAATACAAATAAATATATTCTACTTGTATCCACCCTCCTTTCAATTGAACTAATTTCACTCTCTTAATAACAGACGGCTAAATAAAGATCTCTCTTTTTGACTAAATAAGTGTATGAATATGACATCTTGACCCTAATATATCTCTGCCTATCTCTCTCTCCATTTGCATTTTTGTTATTATAGAAATTATATCTTCATCAACTCCAACCAACCCACAGTGCTATACCTTTTTTCTCCTTTATAACAATGAAAATTATCTCTGGGAAATTCTTCTATGAAATTTTTCATGAGACTGGGAATGAGAAAATCCACTGCAAATGCAGATACGAGCAGAACGGTGCTAACTGAACCTGCAGTATTTGCTTACATATAAGATCATTACTTTTATTTTTCATGAACAAATGATGATTGGAATTTAGATTGATATTGAAGACAAATATAACTGAATAAATATCTACGATTGTGTGCTCAAACGAATTCTTACTTTTTGTACAGTTTTTTAAATCTATATTTCCAGTCAATAACAGTTGACTAATAACTAACTAATCATCCATTAATATATTAGTTATTGCTCGGATTTAACTTTATAATGTATAAAGCTTTTCTCAACTAGGAATAAAATTGATTTTGTTTGCAGTCGGCCTTCCCTTTTTTTGTAAACAATTTATAAATTAATTATTAATTAACTTAATTATCAAACAGTACTTGTATACTTATTAAGCGAATAAATCTTGAATTGAAACGTTCAAAACATTTTATGAAGCCTGTGACAAAGCCTGGCCCTAACATTATTAGTACAGTAATATCCTTTGCAAGAACAGGGTATTCAAGCTTAAAAATTCATTTTCATACACTTTGTTAAGACTAAAACGCTTATAAAATGGCAAAAGATGCATAACATACATTTTTAAATTCAAATAAATAACTACCAGATATTAACATGAAAGTTATTCATGTGCTAACTTGCCCTTCGCTTCGTCCGAAAATACAAATGTACCCGTATTAACTCAAAAAATTAGTTTAAGTACATAACTCTTATGCTGAATTTATTTTAATTCAGGAAAACAAAATTAACACTAAACCAAATTGAAAAAAATCGATGTGTCATCTAAAATTAGCACTTGCATTGCATAGAAGTGGATAAAAATGTAAGTCGGTGGTTGGAAGAGTTAAGATCGGACTGGGACTTAAAGCAGATAAGCTTTTTAATTCATTAGAGAGCATACAGAACGAGAATGCAAGAGAAACGTTCTTGTATAGAGAAACGTTTATATGGAGTCTGCTAGATTGATGCCTTGCACTGTTTGTTTGATAAATTGAAAATCTGAAATTGTTCAAGCACAAGATTTGATTAGCATATCAAAACAAAAACAATATCTGCATTAATGACCATCTTCCTTTAAGTGAATATTCTCAGACTTTCGATTGCTTTCATCTATGGAAGAAAGATAACTTGGTCTTCAGTTTTTACTTTTACTCTTAATCATATCAGGCATATGGTATAACATCTACTTCAAACGTCACTACATCATTTTCCAGACATACTAAAGATAGTGTAAGAAATTATCTTTTGTTTGAAGACTTTTAAGGTGACAAGAACACACTAAATAATTTAACCTTGTGTACGTGCTTGGAGGGCTTATCATTCAATAAAAGCAACAAGTTATCAACTCAAAATACTCCATTCTCTCAAATAATCAATTTTATTTCTCTTTTGGTCCAATTACTAATTTTGTAAGTATTGTATCGAAGATACCTATGTCATTCAATATATTACCAAAACATACAGACATGCATAAAATAGATTGGGTTTGGGTTTATGGAAGGATAGACATTTTACAGATTTCCATCCAAAGAGATTAGTTTGTAAGCGTTAAAGAGAACATTCATATGATGAATTAATTGTAATCTCTCACTCCTGTTTAATATTAGGTTAAATGCTAATTTAACTCTGAGCATGGAGCTTTAATAAAGAAAACCTCTCGGGATTAAAATCCATGAAATTTCTTAGAATCCACCTTCTTTTGACAATTATTAAGTAGTGGAACACTGCTTTAAGAAAAGGGTCTCTCCGTCCGTCTGTCTGTCACCCAATTTATCTCAGGAACGAATTCATAACTACGAAACGTTGCAAATTCAACTGTGCTAACAGTTTTTGTAGTACGAGGTCAGGGAGGTTATAAATTGAGATCAAAGGTAAAAAAGGTTAAATTTCAAGTTTTATATATTTGGATAGATCTTGACAAGTATAACAAGATGAGATAGGACACTTATAGTGTAGGATGACGTTTAAGGTCACAAAATGAGGTCAAAGGTCAAATTTCAATTTTTATATATTTGGATAGGTTTTGACGAGTAGGTCGAAATGAGTTGACAAAAATTCGAAATACCATTTAAAAATGTTATATTGTTTTAAAACATTCAAATCAAATACAATTGAAATGTGCAGCTTTCGCTACTTGGTTACACCCGTACTTGATATGGTTTATTGATTTTCTCAATGATTGTAGATTATGTATGAATTTGACCCAACTTAATCTTAATTTTTAATATAAAAGAAACATACTTGATAAAAAATGAAAGTATAGTGCATGCACATGAACAACTGGACAAAATTAGGTCAAATGAGACCTAAATCTATCGGAAAGAAATGTTTTACTTTTTTTAAATTAAATAAACTACCCTAAAACCTCGCAAGCAGGCCCCCCTTTATACGCGAAAAAAGTGAGTTTTTTCTTTCAAACGGCTTATAGACGAATGCGGCTTATACAATGTTTTTAAAACGACTTTATTTGAGAATGAGGCTCTTATATACATGAGTATCAAAATTGCAAATTTTTAAATATCGTCAAAACCATCAAAGTCCAGGTCGTTTTAGCAGACCTTGGTCAAACAAGTCCTTCATAACGCCCAACTTATCCCATCCCTTTTCTTTCACCCTTACAATTATTCAAGGTGGAAAAGTTTGATTTTTGATCACGGTAAGTTGAAAGCATAAACATTTAACTTACCATGAGTTTTTCTTCGTTTGTGTACGATTTGAGTTGCAACTTATGTTCCCATGGTCAATTTTTCAAAATATCTGCACCTCTTGAAACAAACTCTTCAGCTTCAGCAAAATCTCAAATTCCTGGGAGGCTGTCTCCTCTAGATAATATATACAATATATGCATGGTTCCTTACTCTTAGATTAAATATGTCATCATCACATATTCTAACAAAAGTAGACGAATTTGGTGTTCGAAATTCGTTTGAACTCCTATTTATATACAAAATATCAGTGTATGAACTATAAAGGAGAACTGAACACCATATGAAGTGAGTGAGTGACCGATAATATCAATTTTCAACCAATTTACGCCTCCTTTTTTTAATTACCTGCTATACTAACCTAGATACTTTTTTTAACTAAAGATACAAAAAGTAATCTTTATTCTACATTATAACATTAATTTTTATGGCCTATATAAGGGGGCGGCTTTTACAATGCTTACTTTAAGACACCTAAAAAATCAATTGTGGACTTATAGGCGAGAGCGGCCTGCTTGCGAGGTTGCCTTATAATTTTATATATTTTTACTCTTTATATCTAAGTGTCTATGTATTTGATCTTTTTCCTATTTTTTCTATTGAAACTTGTAAATTACTGCTAGAGTGATATAGAAAATTCACTACAAATTGTCTGTGAATTTCGTTATTATATTTCGTCATTTTATAAAAGTACAGAGAAATCTTTATTTTACGTAGGTGTTCACAAAAGATTTATATGTCATGGTCACTATAACCAGATGCAATTTATTTACATCTAACCGTACATTTTCTTAAAACACGTAACAACTTGAAG
>JAQFZZ010000489.1:0-17661 GCA_034696405.1 Isotoma caerulea
GATGGTTGACAAGCTAGGGTAGATACCACAACGAGAGAATGATATCACCAAATAAAATAGTAAATACAAATTACAAAGTGAAATACGTAAATGATATAGTCAATGTTATATGGAGTTCATATTTTTTTATATTGCAATTTGTTGTGTCACCCATTTAACGTGCAGTATAAATAAATAAACTCATCTTCAATATGAATGAATGGCAATGGCAAACGGTATCAAGTGCAATGCAAAATCAGCCATCAGCCTTGCTAAAAAAGCGTACAACTTTTAATAGCTTAATATGTAATATTGATGATATAATATTTTAATGATGGTTCAAGTTTATGAGTATAAGAGTAGTATTACATGTACGTAATCCAATCTATTTAGTTGACTGTTATGTCTACAGCTATTTATTATTATTGATATTTATTTATTATTATTATTATTAATATGTGAAGATTAAGTTAATACATACTAATTGATACACCTTGTACTAAGGGCCGAGTGACGGCAAATTAAGGAAGAACTCTTTCCAAACTTCAAACTTTGTATTTAAAAAATGTTCAAAATGTTCAGGACATACCTGTTGCGTTAACCTTGGCAGCTAGAGGACTTGATGAAAGGCCACTTAAGTAACTTAAGTGCTTGTGAATGCGTAAGCTTCTGTCACTTATTATAATGATGCGTGAACTGCATAAATTTTGCTAGCACTGGTCAATAATTTGTAAATATCTTTAGTTAGTTTTTAGTATCTTAAATATGATCCTCTCTGTCTAATTAAGCACTATATAATAATAATCAAACACCACTTTCTTCAACCTATCATTAAATTCCTAAAAACCGATGTGGTCTTCTGGCTTCTGGTCTTAAGTCTTCACACTCACATACAATTGACAATCGTTCTTCACCAATTAAGAAGAATTGACATCCTATCTTGGCCTGGTGAACAAACTGCGTGCAGAATCTCTTACAGATCTTACAGATTGTAATTGACTGCTAATTGTTGATGATGAGGTGGATCAAAACTGTGACATACAAAATAGGTGAAATAGGAGCAAAAGTGTGCAATATTATCTGGTATAATAATAGTGACCACCACCACCAGTGAATGGTTTGATTTGATGATGATTATTGTTAAGATGATTAAAAAACCCGAGAAGGACGGCACACGTAACAAGTTAACTATTCCTCCTGCTGCGGGTGGATCTGTAAGTCAGTACACTTACAATTTACAAAGTATGTGTAGCAGTTTTAAGAGTACTTCATTCCTCTATACTCAAGATCAGTCCACTATTATATTATGCAGATCCATTAGGATTTTCTCATCTCTTTCAAGTTTTCTATAGTGTTTAACAAACGTACCACCACCACCATCATCATCGGCACTGTAGAGTAGGTCCACCACCACTACCACCACGGCTATTCAACACTGAAGTAATACTTATTATTAGTGGATGGGAGATGGGATGCTAATATCATCGTGTTGGTAAAAGTTTCTTTTAAGTATTTAGCAGCAGCAGAATGTTATAAAAGTCAAATCAACTCGGCAACACCGAGATTCTCTTGAGGCCCAACCACCACGACCATATAAGGCAATGTCCCCAATTCCCGTAGTAATAGTAACTAACTTCTAAGTTGTCAAGTAAGTACAATATTTCTTTTAAAATACACCGGTATCCAATCCATTCATCTTGAACTGAACGCACCGATTTATTTATCATTCACACGATTTTCTTTTTTAATCAGCTTGGTATGCTCCAAAATGTAATTACTTCTTCCGGTTGCTTTGGAGGGAGGTAATGTACCATCCCCCTGAAATGATGCCTTCTAAGATGAATGAGATGCCCTAGGTCAAAAGTCAGTATTGAAGAGATAGGGAGGAGAGAAGTATGGGAGGGATAGTTTTCGTACCTCCTCCCGAAATTAAAAAGTCGAGTAGGTGGGGGTGGAATTGGGTATGGTATCGTGGCAAATTCTCACCGAAACTTTCGGGAGTTTGTCTAAAATCATTATATTTAACTTAGGTATGTCTGCATCTACGGTGTTCCGATTTTTTCATTCCTTAATCTTTGTAGTTCTCATCATCAGAAGGATCAGATATCCCATCTGGTTGTTCCGAACCGACCGATCCATATGCTGCATATTGAATATGGAAATGATCTTTATTTATTCGTTGGAAAATAAACCATATGCGTAAAACGATGTTTTCATCACATTAACATTAGCACCACTATGACTTACAGATTACATATCATCTTGCATGCAAAATTAAACTATGCAAACGCATAGACTAAGAAAAAATCATGTATGGTATTCGTGAGTATACGCGCAAGTATGTTCAAAACCGGATTAACATTTACATCTAGTAGGAAAGAGCAATTTTAAGCAGTCGTATTGGCTTTTTGTATTCAAGCAATTCTATTTTATTTTTTGATACATGTTTATTTCAACGGACTAACAACTTATGCATTGCTGAAGATGTGTTCTGGAGAGATTGCTTTTTGAATATAAAACAATGCAAGTACCCAAGCTATATTTTACATTCTTTCCCACTTCCACTCCAGTTTATTCTTTGAAACGATCTGGAAAGCATTTATTTTTTGCTTTACAGAATTGTCAGTTTGTTTTGCAATTTCCGTTATTTGTGCTTGAGTGTAAAAATTTACTTTCTATGCATATGCATACCGAAAATGTGCGTTTTACTATTTTAGCCACGCTTTCCTTTCTCGCATATCAATTATATAATCACTTTGTTAAAATGGCAAAACAAAGAGAGGAGACAGAACATCAAAGTTTAGGCAGAGGTAAAAACTTTGGAAGAATGCCACTTGTTGCTCGTGAACAATTCATCCAATGTGTGCTTACTTTTTATTTTAAAAACTCGTTTATTTTCTCCCTGGATCTTTCTCTGTGTAAAATCTTTCTCCAAAAGTGCGTTGACTGCGTACTGTCACACATTCATGTATTACCATTAAAGAGCATTCATTCACTACTTGGACAATCCACTCCAATAATATTTTCACATTATTAGTGTTGACACTGAAGATTAAAATTCATAAGCACGCTATGTGAATTCAAAATATTATGCATTTTAAATAATTGTCTCATTCATACACTCACATTAAATAAAAACATGACCATTTCATGAATCATCATGACTATTCTCCCCTGTTATCGTAATAATGTATGTGCAATAATAGTACATAATATAATAAACACACGTTGTTTATTTTTAGTAGAGTATTACATTTTAAGTATTGCTGACTAAAAGGAGAATTACACAAAATGCAATATTACTCCTGTTTGACATCGAATCCCTGTCAAATGTTGCGAATGAAAAGAATGTCCAAGAATCATAATAATAATGTTGTATACTACATAATAATATAATACAATTAATTTAACTAATAAATAGTTTTAATAAGTGACACACAGAAAATAGAAAATAAAAATGGCAAATGTTACCAGGCTGAGCTTATATTTTCATAGAATTTCGAAAAATTATGAAAAATTACGCCTGTATCAGTTGGACGGATTAACTCGAGTTGTTGCTGTACATAACTTAGTTCTCTCTATAATGTTAAAACCATCGTTATCAGCTATATATTAGCATTAGTCATCTTTTCGTAGTAATTGTAATATGATAAAATTATCTATACTATACTGGTATTATACAAACCTTTGATCGACAAAGAGTTAAGGCAAGTAAGACCCCATTTATTTCAGGGATTATTTACAAGTGTAATTGCAAATTGCAATGGGATTTTTTGTAAATGATTAGAAATTAATTTACGCTCCTACTACTACTCCGCTTCTTTACTTGAAACTATTTCATAAAATTATTTGAATGGACAAACCTTTTTACTTAATAATACAATACGTTGTAATGAAAATGTACAGAATCACGCGAAATTCAATTCAGACTTGCAGCTTCATTTCAATCCGGTTTTGATATTTTCGTTCCTTTACTATTTTAATTCATACGCAATCACCTTCGCTTTACTTTAAACCTTTATGATGTGGTGAAAATCGTTGGAAAGTTTAATAGGTAATCAAAAGGTATTCAGACAACTATGTGCATGGCTGATAGTCTTTTACACACCGTAAGAGTCTTTAGAGAGCGAATAAAATGTACGCGTAACTTTTGACTTGATCAACTCAAAAATGTGGCTCTTAGGTAGCCTAATGGAAAATCGGTTTCATGTAATGTTTTCCAGCACAAATTTATATTTCGAATTAGAAGTTAGTCACCCGAGGCCTTAAGACCCATTGGGCAAATTAGTATAAGAGTATTTAATTTACATATCCGAGAGGACGGTATTAAGTTCGTGTTCTAAGTCTTGATACTTAATTCTTTCTTCTTCCATCTCATCCTTTAATCTATCGATATTAGCTCTCAGTAAATAGTTTCCTTTCCTTAAAGCATTTAATACATTCTCTCGGCGTTTTATTCTCTTTCCAAATAATCCCAGCCTGTCATCATGAGTTAAATCTGGGTCATCTTCTTCAGATGAGACATCTTCATCGTCATCGTCATCAGATTCTGATTCCTCAGATTCTTCTTCAGACTCTTCTTCCTCCTCTTCTTCTTCCTCTTCCTCAACTTCCTCTTCATCTTCTTCATCCTCTTCCTCATCCGATCCCGTGTCTTTTAGCATTTTTGCCATTTTGTCCACTTCCTTTTGTAACTCTTTATGTTTAGCTTTGGAATCTTTCAAATCTTTTTCCAAATTTTTCTGCATCATTTTTAAATTTTTTCTTTCCAATTTACTTGAATGCTGTTTTTCTTTTACACTGCGTAATTTATTCTCCCAAAGTTTTATTTCCCTATCTTGCTTTTTACGATTGAGTGTTTCTTCATCTACTTCCATGTCTGAGGAGTTTTCTTCTTCGGACTCCTCTTCATAAGCAGCAGCACCATTTGGAGCTTCAACTTGAGACATTTGACGAGAAATTTTTCTCTCGAGAATTTGTTCTTCTGTTTGAGTCCATCTGCAATCTGTGGTGACAGCTGGAGCAATTCCCTTTTGGGTCAAGGATTTCTCCCATTTCTTTTCTAATACGGATCGCTTTTGTTCAGAATCTTCCAAGTTTCCTGTAAGTAATTATAAAGAATATATGTACGATACATAATTTAGGTTTTCATGGTTTTCAAGTTTCCTTTTCTACATGAATGCCACTAAAACCTAGCTTATTAGGTTCAAAAAATCGATAGAAGCTCATAAAGCTGTAATCAACTATGAAACCAGATACTCGTAATTCAATTACATAATTTTAGGCAATGTAATTAATTACCTTGTGCAACAAGTAGCTTCTCCATAGCCTCTTTGTATTTTGCTTCCCAATCTTTAGCTGCTTTATTAGCTTGTTGAAGTTGTGCTTTAAGAGTGTTCACTTCCTCTTCTAACTCGTTACCTTCTTGAAGGTCATCTTCTTCATTTCTCTCTTGGTTGAGTTTTGGACCGTCTTCATTGATGCGAGATTTGGATTTTTTAATACCAACAATCGACGGAGATTTCCAGAGTCCAGAACTAGACTTTCTTAGATTTCGAGGCTCTTTTGTCATCATTGAAACCTCATCTTCTGATACGAGACCCAATTGTGCTTTCAAAGTATTTATCTCAGCTTCCATTGTAATAATTTGGCATTTCAAGTCTCGATTTTTCTTCTCGACATTTGATTTATTTTCTAGTTCCATTTCAAGCATTTGCTTTGATGATTGCAGTTCATCTCGTAGAACGTCTATGTCATCTACAAATGTTAACTCTTCTGCTGCTTCCTCAGGGATTGCAGCTTCCCCCGGTTTTTGTCCATCTTCAACTGTTAGTTGACGTCTAATTTTTCTTAATCCTATAATTCCAATCCCATAAGATCTCATAATTACCGTTTTTAAAGCGACATCTTATTAAAATTTTAAAGACAACTAATTTATAGAATAAAGCTCACCAGACAAAATAGGTTTACTTCTATCATTGCATTGTACTCTTTTCAGTTTAACTCCACCCTGAATTTCGTTCAGAAGTTTGTTATGAATCGCATCTGATTTTGAGGCTGGCTTAGCTTCCGAATCAAAAACGAACTGAGAATCATCAATTACATTATATTAACTGTCTTATCTAAATGTAGAAATGAGCAAAAATGTAGAATCTCATAATATTATTTTGCTTTATCTTACTTTGCCAAGGGATTTCATACGTGGAATTATCGGCTTCGATCTGTCATTGCAATCAACATGTTTTAATTTTCTTCCCTGCTCGATTTCTTTCATTAACTGTCCAAAATCTGGTCTTTTCCTACAAGGTTTACGCAACTGCTCGATCTTTGCTTGAACTTGAGGTGGCTTTGGTGGTTTTGCTACAAAAGCAAAAATAAACGTAAATTATTTTCTCTGTCATCTTCTATTTTGCATGCAGAATTTTTGAGATATTTTATGTTGTGCTACAATGTCTATGAATTACAAATTACCCGAGAGTCCAGGCCCAGGAGGAGGAGGAGGTGGGGGTGGCGGTGCTCCTGGAGGAAGAGGAGGGGCTGGAGGGGGCTTCGAAGCTGCTCCATTTTCATTAGGCATGTTGACTTTGGAGTCCTTTCTTTTTTTACTTTCTACCTTACGCTCATTCTTTGTCTCACTTTTCACCCGTTGGATGGGAATTGTTGTAACTTCCTTAATTACTTTTGAACCTTCTTTCTCTATAGCGATAGGTATACTTTTTGGACCTTCTTCGGCTTTACTTCCAGGCACAGGGTTTAACTTCACCGGTGGAAGCTTTTCAGATGATACCTGCTCTTTTTTATCAGGCTTTTTGACAGCCTTCAAATTAATTTGTAACTTTGTTGTTCCTGGCTTTGAAACTTCTTGCAGAGGCGGTTGTGGCTGTTGTTGTTGTGCTGCTGGTTGAGGCTGTGGTGATTGTCTTTGAGCTGTAGGTTTTAAATTTCTTCTCCATGGAACTTCTTGTGCCTGTGGCTATCAGAGAAGTTTATTTTCATGAGAATTCCTTTGATCAAAAACATGATAGATGTGAAAAGTAATATGCTTTTTGTAATAGTGAAAGTGAAAGGCAGGAAAGAGAAATGAGCAAAGAAAAGAAAGGCAATGTATGTTACAAAGATATTTATTATGTAGAATTGGGAAAGAAAAGAGTGTTGAAGCATATTGATTGTTGTATATAGTAATGATTAAAGCATGCAACATATAGAGTAATTAAGTGAATGAAGGGCTGATATGTAGGGCTGAAAGGGTTATATAAAGAATAGCAGAGGCAATGGGTTATGTAAGGTTACGCATTAATGCGAAGCCTAGTTACTTGTTGATTCGTAGAAGAGTCCCTGACCCAGGGAGGCTTTTGATTTTGTGACGGATTATTGCCACGGTTGGGAGGTACTACTGGCATCCTTCTATTCTATTGTACAGATACACAACGATAGATTACTTTGGGGAAAATGCACCTCGCTTTGTTCTACCTTTCTTTGGATTGTGTCGTGTGAATGAAATTGTTGAACTTTTATTTAAATCGTTTAAAACCACTGTTTTGTTATTGAATGTTCCAGGTAGGAATAATTTAAAAGTTTGTCAATGTACTGTGGTGGAGTCCCTTGGTCTATATGAATCACACCGAGTGAGTATTTCGAATGCGTCCTATTCACTATAGTTTCTAATTAACTACTTAATGATGTAGATGTTTGAATGCACCCGATCAGATAATGAATGACACTCGGGGACAGCGGACAGATTTTTACTAGAACTTTAGTCGCTAGATTTCTTGTTTTGTTGAAGGATGAATCAGGAACTAGAAAAGCATATTGGTTGCTGCTGCTCTTACGTTGGCTTCTGTTGCATGACCCATAGCTATTTTTGTCTCTCAGAATTTTTGCAAGTTATCTCTTTGGCAAATACGAAACTGCTTGCGCAGATCTTCCCTAAAATCCTTAATGTTACCATTAAATGAAAAGGAATAAGCAGTGTAGTCTGCTTGTATTTGTGATGGTAATATTCCTCTCAAAAACCGGGATAATTGTGCCAATAAGGGATGAGATCGCCATTACCAGATTTCATTTTTTAAGTTTTCTTAGATCGTGGGCGGTGATTATTCAAAGAAACCTCATATCTAAATACATTTCACTAATCTCACTACCCGTAGTATACATCCGTTTTATACGCCTCGGAAAATAATCATCTTGCATCTGTTTCTCGAATTAACCAGTCTTAACATAATCATTTTAAAATACACAGTTATTAAAAATCTACAAAATATGCATGCAAATTTTTTGCATGCCTTTCTCTATTATTAGTTGTAGAGTAATAAATAGAGATATAACAGCCCTGTAATGTCATAACATAATTCTCTAACTACCGGAAATATTTTCCATCTTTTTAAATTTTCAATTTAACTCTGATTATTGCTATTGTATCTTGTGTGCGTGTCTGGAGTTTAGAAATTATTCGTCGTCGTTTTTGGGGAAAATTATATCAAATACATTTTTACTTTTCCGTTTCATACATTCCACTTCTGAATGTTTTTCTAATTTCATGCTTTTTTATTCAGAAAGAATAATATGACAGACGGTTGTATGATTCTATCCCATTCTGCTACTATATACTGATGCTGGCATGATTCCAGTTATGTAGCATTAAATCCACACTGCATGCATTTCGTGAATTCTATTTTTACAGGGGAATTTTACCCTTTTTCATAATATAGTTGTGGGTGAAAGCATCTTTGCCTGATCAGAGAGTACAATGTATAAGATACGTTACATACTCGAATGTATGAACAGCTTGAAGTTAACCTGGAATTGGTAGACGATTGAACTCAGTTTTCGCTTTCGGTTTTGTAAACTTTTATTCTGATCTGCGTCACAAAAGTCACAACAAGCTGTAGATTCCAACTTCATTTGGCTTCGACCTCTTGACTTGACTGAATTCATCACAAAATTAAATAGGTTATGCCCTTAGCAGAGATTAAGTTGTACCAAATGAATAAGTGGGATGCTGAAATGTGCGTACAGTTGAAATGAGGGTCACATCATTATGTCTGCTAAGTTAGAAATGATAAAAATACATTCATCGACTAAGTGGTTCAATGTCAACCATCCAATTTTTGACTTTCAATAAATATGTACTATTCAATTTTTAAATTCTAATTCTCAATTATGGATTTTATGAAAATGAAAGTTGCTGGAATTTTTCACACACGAAATCGTACAACTGATTCTTGCTTCTAAAAATTTTATTGCAGATTAAACCAAAGAGTTGTTGTATAATATGAATTCGGCATCTTTGAGTTTTTAAAGAATACATTATAGTACAGTGTGGTAAATTCATTGTTATATATTTGGAATTATAGGCTTTTCTTCTATGTATTTAATCTTTGACTTAACTTGGTTTTTAATATTTATTTACATTGTAATGATACTTAGCTCTTCTCTGTGGTTTATAGGCATCTGTTTATTCTAGACTTGCTGTGAAGTAAAACTGCTATTAAATAAAGAATACAATTTTTTTCGCATGAACATGAATCATTGAATAAGTTTTCTTATTGTTTAATAGAGAACTAGCCAGCCTTGTGCTGTGTGGCTTCTTATCACTTTCTGTACTATTAGATTAATTATTATTTAAACTCTATAACATCAATTATATAGATATTTCCTATGCATAATGTGGCATTTTTGTTCATTTAAAGGGTTCATTAATACAGGCTATGAATAATTGATTTGATTAACAGGGATGGAGATTGTCTAAGGTTCACATTCACTTTATTTATGCACCTAATTATTTCTGCTTTTGATAGCATTTTTACACAACACAACATTTGGAGAGAAATTAAATTGCATTTTTAATAGGTTTTAAAAAATAGAATGGTCATTATTAAACTAAAGATAAGGAAATTTTAAACAGTGGAAATGCACTCAATACACATAACATTTTTTCTGGCCTAGCAAAGTGATTTTGAACACTAAAAAAAGGAACACTTTCTTTTGTGATATTCTCTTATACATTCATTGTAGAAAATTAACTTAAAAAATGATGTACTGAATTAATACTGTTCATGTTCAAATACAACGCACAATAAGTTACAAATAAAACTAAATTTTTCTTGTTTGCAAAGTAATTTCAACCAATTACACTCAATGTTTAGTGCATAGTGCATAAATATATCACATTATTTTAATCCTAATTAATTTGAGCTCCTATTGCTAAACATGCACAGATTTTCAAATTATATTACATATTACCATTATTTTTTATAGCCTTTACAGATTAACATGCATTTATATTTGTGTTTGTAATTTCTTTCACATCAAATTATTTCTTTTTGCTTCTCAACCTTTCAAGTTTTTTCAAATATGATTAACTTCTCCCACAATGAGTTTATATATCCTATTGTAACATTCAATATATATATATATACATATATATATATTTAATCATTTCGTAAATTCATCCTTTTTCCTTTTATTTTAAAAGTATCTTACATGATTTTTAATAACTATATTTATTACAAGTAGAATTAAAAATAATGCGACAAAATATTCTTACTCAATATACTAAAGAAAACGTTTATCGTATAATTACAATATCAAATGCAATCAACAATATGTTATACAACTGAAAAATTAACACTTGTGATTGATTTGCATGGAATAATAATCTCTGAAAGACTTAACGCATGATAATCCATTGGCATTTCGTCGTCGTCGTTGTTTCCATTCGTGCTATTGTTTTTAAATAGATAATCGTAATCCTATAGGATTATTGTCAGTTTGGATAATTTAGACAATCATGCATTTTTTGTGCGATTCACTATAATATAGAATTTTTTGTTCCTGATTACAATTTACCAGGAACTTAAACATTGCTTGTGGTTGAACAACAATTTAAAGTTAATTACGAGCATTCTAACAATTCCTTGTCAATATAACGGACATTCATCAGACAAAAACAGTTTTTAAAAACATAATTTGAATTAGTTCATAGCTACTTCTTTCAAATGGCAGATAGTTTTTGAGAAGAATGATTGAGTAGAGTATAGCACAACCTCTGCAATGCGTATAAGTGATTGCCAGAATTTAGTCTGCAGTTTCTTCACATATGCATAGTTGTCATCATGATGATTTTTTTATTTTAATTTTTATAAGGGTTAAAAGACCTGAAAAATTATTCGTCGTTCATTTGATTAACTGGTATTCTTACGCTAGACCACAGTTGATTAACTCTACATAATTATAGTTCTACTGCATGAGTATACAGAAGACCTTTTCAGTTTTTCATAGTTGTAATTCATTTTGGCAAATGGAATCTTTAGGAAATTCAAATCGATTTCAAATATTTCAAAACAATATCCCCTCTTCTTGTTTGTTCAGAACATATTTCTTGCTTTTAAGTAATTTAAGGGAAACGCTGAAATACTGCAGTTCTGTAATGATTTTATTGACAAAGGTAGAAGGAAATGTTTTTCATGTGTTTGAATTTGTGCTGCTGATCAGGTTTTAAGACCACAGCCGGCAGAAGCACAACTTCAATTGATTTTACTTAAATCGTTGACATTACTGACAACTGTCTGCGTATTACGGTGCAATATTGGAGTTGTGTCTATGGGGGAAGAAGTAGAAGACAGAACGACAGAAGGTTATGTACAGTATTCTTTGATTGTGCCTGATATGTTCTCTAGAACACTACAAGTTGCATTTGAAAGGGCCTGATTTTCATGCAGTGAAAGAGGATGACGAAAAGACCGTCTTTGATAGGTAGGTTATTATCCAAACTGACATAAAGTATGTAGGTATATATTTATAATATAGATATTTCAACAGAAACCCTTAATGTTTACTCTGAAATCTTAAAGTTAACTTATAATCCTCGAACGAAGTTTTAATTCTAAAATACTGCTCATCCTAATAATATTAGATAACACTTGTATCAGTTTCATCATCACAAAAGATGGCAAAATTTGTGCAACTCTGTTGAGATAAGTATATATAGGCTCTTTGCAACGATTAGAGTAGGATGTAAGTTATATTTATGTGTAGGTGTGTTAGAATTTAAGAGTAGAATGCACCTCAAAGATTTCTAGGTAATTATGATAATTCTGTGATGAAAAGAAGTGAGATGCATACAAACTATACAAAGTATATTATGATGAGCAAAATAGCGTACAAAGGTTAGTTAGCAATAATTAGGTATACAATGCAGGTCTTAGATTTCGAAGCAGCATTATGGTATGGTGTTCTCTTGGATCATATTGAGGATGAGAGTAGTCAACTGATGGCACATTTTTCCCTATTTAAGGGATGAAAGCTTTCTATGTGTGACATATGAACATTGTCCTTATTATGAGCCAGTGCAATGATATCACAAAGTCTTGTGATTTCCTTGAAAAGTGCAATGATTCGCCAATTATATTTGGCTGAGCACTCCAGATGAGTTAGCTTCCATTGTTTTCGAACCATTGAGCAAATGTCTCGACGCTCTCGACTTTCTTGGGTGGCCGAAGTCGTCTTCGATCCCAGCATGTCATACTTGTTGGCCACGACGAGAACAGGAACGTTGTGCATGTCACGAGAATCGTAGATTTGTTCCTTGAGCACTTTCAAATGCTGAAATGTGTCCAAATTTGAGGCATCATAGACAAGCAAATAGGCTGACGCTGATCGAAGAGACACTCCACCATTCCATTCTTCCAATGAATTTTGAGGAAACGAATTCAAAGGTGGTAAATCAACAATCTTTAAATGGTACACGCGATTATCTAACATCACGGTTCTAGTATGCACTACAGGCCGCACCGTTGTACAATATTCTCCGCTAAAAGTGTTGGTTGTGAATTGCTAAAAACAATCAACAATACAACAACATTTATCCCACTTCCAGTTTTATCTTCTTGAATTTTTATTACTACCAAAGGACTACATAAGAAGGCTCTAAGCTTTACTTTTACGAATAAGCTGCTACTAAAAATTTATTAAATTTCTGGTACAAGCACCATAAAAAACATTGTATAAGCAATTCATGCACCTAAAAAAATCATGCATATTTTATGCATGTAAAACTCTCTAACTATTAGAAGCTTTCACCATGGAGAAATGTATTGGTAAGAGAAAGAGAAAGCAGTTAAAAGTCCCAATCACCCAATACACTCCATTCCCATTTCATCAATTCTTTTTTTCTCTTCTCGCATCAAGTATAATAGGATAGGAAGGAACGTAAAATAAAACAAGGATAAAACCGATGTGACAAGGCAAGCTACTGGTGGTTGTATTAATAATGCATGATACTTGGTGAAAGTCCAAGATCCTAAAATTTATTTTAGTAAGCACCAGTAGAGACAAAGGAAACGTATAAGAGCAGAATGTTGTCTTTTTATGCATTTATGAACCATTGCACACTGTCACATACTTTTAGTTTCCTCTATTATTTTCACTTCACGTTCTTCCTCGAAAAATATAATCTTGTAAGACATTTCTGATCTAATATAGGTTCAACAGGCCGTTATGGGTAGTATAGTCTAGCAGATGTGTCAAATGAGTTTTAATCTTAAGTATAAACCAACCAAGCGTAAAAGTTATCCAGACAAAACAAAACTATGTTTTATTAATCTTAAGTGTATGGCTTGGCATTTTTAATGAGAAAGCAGTCGGAGAAAACAACACGATACCAAAGATGGAGAAAGCAGGCATGCTGAGGTAGAATGAGACTATAAATAAGACTTACTTCAATCATGGAAGTTTTTCCAGTACCTGGCGCACTATACATAACGAAAAACAAGATTCTTTTTATTGTACTTTCAAACTTTTTTACGAAAAGTTTAAAGATTAAAAAAAAAACTTTAGTACACAGTAATTTTTTGAAATTTCAAAAAAATACATGTTCAGGGAATGAAATATTCTTACCCGAGTACCACGATTTTAACCATATGCATTTTCAGACTTCATTATTCTGCTGACGTCCAGTATGAACTTGAACTAGTAATAAGTAAAAGGCAGAAAAGTTTGGTAAATAATTCTGAAGATTCTGGTACCATTTGCAACATTTTTACCATGAATTCTGGTCTATATCTGAACTCATTTTTACTATGTCATCCTCATATTTTATGTTTCCTTACTAGAAAAAATGCTTTTCAGAAAGATATTAAACAATTTTATAGTTAGAAAGAGGCTGTTTTTGTATGTGTTTTATCTATACTATTATTTTTATCGTGTGTGTGGGTTGGACTTGGAATTCCAGTTAAAGTGATTTCTCTGTTCTTTCTACTTTACTGTTGTATAAAGAAGTTAAAGAACACGGTACAAGTCAATAAAGTCTTACTACATGTTACATGCATACATGTATAAAAATTCCTTTCACTCTGAACATTTCTGCCTACACTTATGGGAAATCACACATGGTTCTTCCTCTGAACTTCAAACATGAATCTTATAGTTATGTAATAATAATAACGATAATAATAATAATGTTATGACTTACTGTTGATTGTTGAATTTTTCTGAAGCTGTATAAATGCACAATTAAGGGAAGTACGTTTTTATTTTGTAGTTTTCCAGGATAAAAACGATTGGTCTTTTGATAGGAGAGAGCTTTATATGACGTGACTGTGGAAGTGGTTACCTCAAAGTGAGAAAAAGAAGTAAAGCTGTTGCAAAGACGCTAATTTTTATTGAATCTGAAAGACTCGAGAAAAATATGAGGTCAGGTAAGAAAGTGCTGATGAGTGGATTGCTTGTAATGATAATGATGATGATGATGTAAGTACATAAAAGTCTGCAGGGTCAGGGGGCAGTGGTAATAATAATAATGAGTCCATTTGTTGCTGATTGGTTGGTGATGAGGGTAGAAAAAAGTTACTTTGTTTCTTTCTTTTATATATTTGCTCTGTACTTTACCAGTATGTAGTGGAGGAAAAAATCCGTTTTATGCTGGAATGACACATTGGTAATTTTGATCCGGGCAGGGTAAAAGAACGAATGAAACTTTTCTTTTTATCTCAGCCTGCTTTTACTTTCTATTCCGTCGTCTTGCCTCAAAAACAATGAGAAACTGTGAATAGCGACGGGAGTTGAATAGTATATGATTGTGAAACAATAATAATGAGAATAATGGTTGTAATTAAGAGTTTTCTTAATTTGCTTTTTTCTTATTTGTGTACCGAACAAAGGGATGGAGAGACAGAGGTATTACGTAAGTAGTAGCACACACAATTACTCCAGATAAGATGGATAGAAAGAAATAGAGAGAGAGAGATAGGAATAGAGGAGTAAGAAATGGAATGGAGAGAGAGTAGAAGAGGAAGTTTCCAGGATGGATGAAAGGCTGAAAGTCCGACTGTGGAAGTTGTATATGGGAATTTATATTCTTTTTCTCGGTGGATGATGGTGGTGGTAGGTGAGACTCTGGTGAGATCCGTGTTCGTAGATAGGTACTAGCCTACTTGTAAGGTTCGTCTCTCAGAAGAGTGCTGTGTTTGTGGTGAATCCAAAAATAATGGGATGTTTATGTTATCTTTTAATAATATGTGTGGATATCGAAAATGGACTGTTGTATAGCTTTCTCTTGATTAACCGTTGAAAACAAAGTGTTCTTTATTTATCTATGGATGTTCTCTTTTAAAAGCTGTCTATTCATTTCCCACTCTGTACTCTAGAGATAAAGATAGAGAGAAAAACGATGTGGATGGACTGAATGGAGAGAGAGTTAGAGCGATGGATGGGAAGATGTGTTGAGTCGACAAAGTGCTCTGGAGGCAATGCAATATGACCAAAAGAATCAGTTAGTACAAGATAGTCTGAGATGAGTTGAGATCCTCTTTTTTGAAGCATTCAAACTTTTCAGTCTCATTTCTGCCTGCTGCTTGTGTCAGATACAATATTGTGTACTATGATGAGTATTATGTTATGGTGTATTATGTACTGTATGGTGTGTTCTTCTTCGCCTATTTTCCTTATTTTTGATTCGGATTCTTCGGATGATGAATTTGATGGTTGGTTCGTTTGTGATGGTGGTGACTCCAGAGCGGTGGCTGTGACTGCTCCTTCTTTCTCAGTCGACTGGTACGGGTACAGACTGGCTCTCGTGCTAGATCCAGTCGAATGAAAACAACAGCTTTTGCTACTACTTAGTTGTGGAAAAAGTAGCAGCAGCAGTGGTAGTAGCTCTAAGCACTTTGCTTTCTCCAACTTTCTCCTCTGGGTTTTCTACATATTTCTTTGGACTAGTACCCTTTGGGTTGGATGTGTCCTCTGCAGTAAGATGCACTCGTTTTATGGAACTCTGCTGCTAGATATGGTTCTGGATTGGGATGTGAATTCACATCCACCAACCACCACCGAATAATATTAAGAACAAGCAGGTTTTAAACGGATGATCGATTGAAAGGGAGAGAAGAGATGTCCTTATACATTTATTTTCCCAGCTCAAGCTCGCTCTTTCTCTCGGCTTGATATTCTTCCCTGCAACTGCTACTTATTGCTTGGTGTTATTTCTACTTTCTCCAGACCAGAGGTTACATCTTCCTTTCTCTTCGTCTTCAGTTTGACTCTAAGAAGACTAAAAGCAGTAAGCAAGTAAGAGTCAGACTCTGGCAATTCTGGCATGCAAGCAGGCAGGGTGCTTTTTCTAAGGCTTATTTTAATACTAGACACAATCTACTAGTGTTCACTTGTTCGGAACCAAAAGAGAGAGAGAGCTTTTTCTTCCAATCCAGCTAGACTCTAGGAGGTGAATTGTATGATGATGATACCACCGGCCGAACAAACTACATTTTGTATAAGGTAAAAAGAGTACGTGGTAGATGGTACAGAATCATGTAAACGGTATATCAAGATCCGTCCCAGCTTCACCATTGCATCAGAAGATATATTGAGAAAGGAATCCGGTGGTGGTGGTGGCCACCACTACCACTACCCACTGTGAACGGTACTATTACCTTACCACGATCACCACCCCTTTAGCTTTCTCTAGTCTCCTTAAATCGATAGTTTCGACCCGTCCTCCGTCAGTCTACATACTTTCTATACTTTCTCCCATAGACCCAAAAGAAGAACCCACACATTTGTGTATGCTCACCAAAACCTTGTACTTATCTACCTACTTTCAACATTCTCGCTCCTTTCTGCTACCTTCAAATATTATAGGCCACTATTAAGCCTACAACTGCAATCTACGGAGCTAAAGAGATCAAACTAGAGTATAATACAGAAAATGAGTCAGAGTGGGTAATGCGTATGGCAAAATGCAGTAAGAACGAAAGAGAGAAAGTGAGGGAGAAAGTGGTAGATCGGATTCAACCTAGGAGCTACCTAGGGGTTGTATTAAACGTGCTTACTTTCTCTTCATTTCTCCATCCAAATTCTCATGGAGTTCACCTTTCTCTTTTTTCTCATAATATAACATCGAGGGAGTTTTTGCTCATCAGAGGATGATTATTGGCACCCAGTCCCGAATTCCAACGAGTAGTGGATAGCTCATATCCAAAACATAGAACTTACCCCTTGAGGCACTACTCTCACTTAAACAACTTCAGAGCTACTAACTTTCTCTCATTTCATCATTGACTTCCTTCCTTTCCTCTATGTAGTTAGGATGGTATAAACGGATACATTTTATGTTCAACCTTCCGCCCTTGTTCCAAGAATGACTTTTTGACTTTTTTTTTTCTTTGGTCCCATATAGTTCATGTAAAT
>JAQFZZ010000490.1:0-17658 GCA_034696405.1 Isotoma caerulea
CCCGCCCATGAAATACTGAGGTATTTAATGTAGACGTCTTTGTTTGGATGCCGGTCCAAGGTAGATAACATCCTCATCCTCTGATACTTGGATGACTTCTTGATCATCCTCGTCTTCGGAGATTGTGATTACTTCTTCTTCATTGACTCCTCGGTCAATAAGGTTGATAGGTTCATATTCATCATCATCTGATGATGAGATGGGTGAATAAAGTGGTGGTGGTGACACAGGAGTGGAATCGTCGATAACAGAGGGGGATGGGGACCCTGGAGGAGAGATGTCCAAAAATGACGGGTAGGGTGACCCGTGATAGGAAGAGTAGGGGGAACCCGACTCAGGGCTTGAGAACGGGGATCCATCCGATCCTGAAGGAGAATAGGCGTAAAGAAATTCCGGATAATGTTGTTCCGGGGAAGGTGGCACTTCGTCAAAATACTCACTAGTTGAACTAATGATGTTGTCCTGGATGGGTTCGCCATCACTATTGTAATTTTCGTCGTCAGAGTCATAGTAATCTGACACTTCTTCGGCTTCAAACTCGATGAACTCGGCCATTGTAGACTTTGGTTGTATTGAACTTGAGGAAATATTGATTACGAGATATTGGAAACTTGTGAAGTTTTTAATTGGGAATGAATGGTCAATGGAAGGAATTACCCGTTTTAAAGATAGATTTACGGAAGGAAAAAACATTATTGTTTGGAGGATGTCGGAAAAGTTGAATTGTTTGACACATAGAAGGTAAAGGTTTTGGTTTTGGGGTGAAGTTGGTTGTGGTCGTGGTTCCTGACCTAGACCAATTTCTTCAGTATTATTTTCATGAATACTGTGAAGGTGATGTATGCGGTTAATATTACCGCAAGTAATATTAATCCACGGACAATAAGGTGAGACATCGTATTTCCATATAAGCTAGAGAATGAAAATCCCGTGAATCCCGACAGGAATGAGTCCGGCTGAGGTGACAAAGATTTTGTCGTTTTCATTCTGCGTACGTCGGACTCCTTTAGATATTGCAAGTGAGCCTTTATTTGTATTACATAATAAACCAGGGGCAATGTAATGTTCTACAGTTAAGTTCACTAAACAGTAAAACCAAAAAAATCTTGACATTCGAGTATTACCCAATTTTCATCGTCAATAATTTTAGTGAGTCTCATAATGCAATAAAGTATTGTCAAAAATCGATTCACCAAAATCCGGGTAACGTCCGAATTTCGAAAAGACAATAAACCCCGGCATCCGGGTTTTTTTATTAGCATTTTTCGGTTTAACTTTTAACCCGAAACACTTTAACATTTGCTCTATGCATGCGAACATGCCACACCCTTATAACTAATAAGCTTTAGCTTACAAAGTCAAACGCAAAAAAAGATTGTCTTTATTTCTTAAAAAAAACTGTAAAGGGCTCCGACCCTTCGGATGTCACTTCCGTTTACTTGACCGTTGTTCGATTCCGCGGGGAGCCATGTGAAAAATATGGTCAAAGGTCACACTACTCGACCTCTTACGGGTGTCGGCGGTAAATATTGTAATGATAAAAATTATCTACTATAGTTAAACAAGCCCAATATTTCTATGTTTTCCTCGGTGTATAGTGTACTAATAATGGGGCTTATACCCTACATTAAATGATACTTCAAAGACGTATTTTTTTAAATTATTTACTTAACTTATTATTATTTATTTATTAAAGAAGGGAGACAAGTTTTATATCAAGAGCTTCAGGGAGAGAGAGACTTATTTAACATGTTAACACCTAAAAACCGATTTTTTCATCTAGCCTTTCTCTTCTCTTTTATTACATCAATTTCTTTAATAATTTCCTTGTTACTCAATTGCTAATTCTTTTACAAAATTAACCGCTAATTTCCTTTTGATTTTGTAAAGCCTTTCTCATAAATTTGCTTTGCTGTTAACCAAATACTAAAATACCATTTAATTATTTTATAATTATACAAGTTATTCAAGGGAAATGGTCAACCCAATGACCATTTCATTTGAGTTTACTTTTTCTTCACTTTATTAAACTTACGTGGTAACGGCCACGACGAAGTCATGATAGAACATCCTAGAACTATTTGGAAATGTTCTGTATTATTCTATCATGCCACACCCTATGACTAATTTTTTGCTACAATATCTTTGCGTATGGGACATCTCGGTCTCACATAATAATAATATGAACTTCAAATCTTTTGTCTATAAGTATTTATGATTAATTACCGAAAGAGAGCGATGTTTATTTCACAAACGATTGATTCTTAATGACTTATTAACATCATCGGCTTTTTGGTCCTGTTTTATGTCCGTGAAATTTACGTGAGGAGTGTATATTGGGTTGTGAACCAATTTTACTCTCCAAGTTTTGCATGAATTCTGTAAAATCTTAGCACTCATATTTTTAGTAATGTCTGCGAGTATGTTAGCCGGCAGACCGTACTTACAAAATATGTTAATTTCTAAAATTTTTGAGATTTGTTGGAAAATAGCTTCTCTAAGTGTAAATAATCGTACGAATTTTGTTAAATAATCTAGAACTACAAATACGTATTTAAATCGTCCTGGTATTGATTTTACATAAGGTCGATATACAGCGTTCGTCAAAAAAAGCGAAGGTCCAGGAATCTCATGTTAAATTTAGTTCTTTTTGTAAATATGAACTAGAGAGTGTACTTATTGGTAAGTATGAAATGAACAATTCAAGAAGTATGAAAATAAATGTTTCAAACAAAACGATTGTTGTGAGTGTAGAGTAAAAAGTTACTGATTTATTTATGTTCTTTTACATGTATTTATATGAAAACAATTGACCACAATATTGTTTATAAACAAAGAAATACAAAAACAAATAAACGTTTGAGTTACCTAATTAATTGTAAACATGACCTAGTAAATGCAATAACATGATGAGTCATAATATTACAATAACATGATGAGTCATAATATAAGATGGATAATAAACTTATCCAAAATTCATTTTGTGCAAATTCAAATAACTCTGTTAATATCAAGCACACTCAGATGCTTTATAGCTCGTTTGAAAGGCAATTGAATTTAATAAGTAATAGTGGTTTTAGGTGGTTTCTGCAACCCCAACTGATCCTGCTGGAATTTTTGAAAGATGTAACTATGGTCAGTTGGGGTTGCAGAAACCATTTAAAACCTGTGTGTGCTGGATATTAACAGAGTTATTTGAATTTGCACAAAATGAATTTAATATGATTCCTGGACCTGGAATGTTTTGACGCAAGCTGTATAATGTATTCCAGGGTTGGTTTATTTGGGGTGATGACATCAATCCTTGTGGTTTGATGTTGCCATATCTCGTCCTTTGGCAGGCTGGGCAAGTTGTGTATAGTTCTTGACGAACTGTTGCATCTTTGGAAAATATACTTGTTGCTTCATTTTAAAGTAGGTTTTAAGAAATTCTGAATGTGCACACGTAGGGTCAATATCTCATTGTAGAAACATTTAGGTATTACAATACATTTTTTATTGTTAAGCAGTTTGTAAATTATCCCTCGAATATTTTTATATTAGGAAGGTTTTTCTCGCAATAAGGTTTATATAAATGTGTCCTCTGCTTGTGCGGTTCGAATAGGTTCTTGTGTTAAGTTAGCAGTAAATCTCGCTAAGCGGGTTTGGTGAACAGGAGGGTCCATGCATGTTTCCTCTCTATCCTCCAAATCACTCGATTCTTCGACCGGGTATCTGGAGAATATGTCAGCTGGTAGATTCAATTTTTCTGGCATGTGAATAAAAGTTGGGGAAAATTCTTGGATTTTCCAGGCCCAGCGCATTAATTTTTGTGAGTGATTTTTCATAGTTTTTAAGTAAATGAGTCCTTGGTTATCAGTTCTGATTATGACATTATTAGCGTCTAAATATTCGTAAAACTTATTCAAGGAGTGTATTATTTCTAATAGTTCCTTTTCTACTGTAGAATAGTTTACTTGAGTAGAACGGAGAGTTTTACGAGTATAACTTATGACTCTTTCATTCCCTGCATCATCTATTTGAGATAAAACGCATGAATTACCTATATTAGAAGCATCAGTGGACCAATAAAACGGCTTTGTAAATTTTGCATGTGCCAAGACGCCTTCTGAGCTTAATACCAACTTAAGTGAATTTAAAGCTTTTTGTTCTAACTTTGTCAATCTGAATGGTTTTTTAATACTACATACGCTATAAAGACGTTTAGCTATATCTGCAAACTTTAGAATAAAATAAAAATACCCTGCAGCTAGTCCTAGGAAATTTCTAACGGCTTTCCTGTTTCTGGGTTCTGGAAATTTCTCGACAGCCTCTATTTTGGAGGGATCTTGACTAATAAGTCATCTAACCCTTCTAGAACTGAATTTATGATACGTTGATAGGTTGCAGGCGCATGTTTTAAGCCATAGGGGCATACCAAGTATTCGTAAAGCCCGTTCCTAGTTCTAAATGCTGTGTACTTAATACTATCTGGGGACATTGGGACCTGCCAGCATCCCTTCTCGGTGTCAAATTTTGTTTAAAATTTTGAATTAGCAAGTGAAATAAGTATGCTTGAGAACTTTTTAAAGGGAATGAGTCGTCGATAGTAAGGAAATTCACATATTGATAGTTTACGCAAAATCTAAGTTCTCATTTTACTTTGGTCTAAGCAAAATGGGGGGAGCATAAAGTGTTAGATAGGGTCTAATCCCAGTCTAATCTAAATCCCATTTCTAACATTTGTTGGACCTGTTGGTCTATTTCTGCCTGCTTTAATGACGTGGCTGAGTATGGGGCGAACCTTTTGGGTTTGTCTTCTTTTAGTATGATTTAATAACAAAATCCTTTTACTGTTCCTAAAGGTGCATCTATGACTGCTGGAAAGTTATCTAAAACTTCATTTAACTTTTCATTTTGAAGTTCGGAAAGTTTCTGTAAGCTTCTGACTCTCGCTGCATCACAACCTTGTGTAATATCAAGCGGGTAATATGTAATGGGGTTTTGCAGTGGTAAACCACTATTTCAGGTCTCCCTAACCCTAAGGAAGTCCATCCCTAACAATAAAGGAATGGCACTATTACGAACGACAAAGTTTCGTTTAAAACGTTTGTTTGCTAACTTAAACTTTAATTTCACGTAACCGTGGTTGGGTGATGGAACCATCCATCATAGTTATGTTTCCTTTGTCCCAATCCATTATGTCTAGTTATGAATGAACTATTAAAGAGTTATTTCTGGTAAGTATTTTCTGTTGAGGATGGAAAATTGTGGTTGTACGAATAAATGCAAAGTATGCCGAACGGAATTTGTTAACTATAAAAGTGAATTTTTATTTTTACAAAGAGGTTGCTTTTACGGAAGCAATGTTTATTTTATTTAAGTTGTGACAATACTGAATGAATGTTAATGTTTATGGAACAGACAAGAGTTTTTATATTAAAATATTTCATCAACATTTCATCACAATGACGAAGTTTGGTTTGAAATAAAGTAGAACAACTGATGAAATAATTGGTATAGATTACTAATAATAATCAAATTAAGGAGAAATGATGAAATATTTGAGTTAAATTAATAATAATAAGTTATAATTGACGTTATTAGACTATAATAGACCAATAATTATACTTCCTTAATGAATGTCGTATGAAGTTTTGACATTGAATGTAAGGAACTTCCTCATAATAATATTATGACAAATTCTCATTTTAAATTTACTTATCGCCTTTTATGGAAAATTAACAACTTAACTCTTTTTCATGGATTTATTGCATAAAAAACCACATGTGGTTTGATTATTGTTGGTCACTTTGGCTTGAAGGACAAGTCGTTGTCATTTGAAGTGCTGGTAGTGGTGCTAATGGAAGTGGTGGAGGAACTTGGTTGTTGGGTACCAATGGATTACGAAACACGGGATTACGGCGAGGGCGTCCGACTGGTCTGCGATAAGGATGTTGATCCATCCTAAAGATATTAGGATATAACGGTTAATGGGATTTATTACTTTGAAATAATTTCAAAATCTTCATTTTCAGCATGGATGATTAGGATAGAATCGTCCGATTGCTCAGACTTATTGGATTTTATAGAATTTTGTTAGGATGGGAAGTATTTCCTCTCGGCACTTATTAGTTAAATCTCGATTTACTTTGACGTCTTGGGTTAATTCATTGATTGTCAGGTTCTTAATGACGATTTGACAGGACATAGCTTCAAAAAATTCTTAATATGATGTAATCGGAGGCTTGTCCTCAGGGACTTCTATACGGTCCCTTGCGGAATTGACTTGACATGAAAGACTTCTAATCTTTAATTCAGATTTTGCGAGCCTGGTGTTAGCATATGAATGAACTTTCTACTGGCTAGTCAAAATTCTTCGAAACCGATCATGATAAGTTGTTTCTTGATCGGGAACTTTTGGATTAAGCCATTCCTCATCCTGTTTTGAATTTTTTAGTATTTTTACATCTTGAAAAATTCCGCTGCACATTTCTGAACGTCGCAATATGTGTGTATGAGTATGGGTCGCGTTTAAAAAATGGACGGTGTAGGCTCCCATCTTTGCTTTCAGCTTTTGTAAAGTATTTTGTATTGAATTCCAATATAGTCTTCGTTCAAAAGAATAAACTTGCCTTGAGTTTATTAATCTAAAATATATCTTAAATTTAATCTAAAACTTTGGATGGGGGTAAGTTTGTGAGTAGTGGATTGACATTGCACGTACTTATTGCTTTCTAGGTGAAAGGTTTGTTTCTGCTTGCATAGAAACTAGTCTTACTTAAAATCCCTAGCCAAATGTTTTTCCTAATTGTTGGAAGAGTAACGCTTTCGCTTAGCAATATTTATTGTATGTGTCAAGCACTTCTTTCATCATTTTAATTTTACAGTTGGGATATCTGTAATATAATTAAATTAAATAAATTTGAGATTAAGGATGTTGCAGTGGCAGTTGGATGTATTCTAATAGTTGTTTATTGATTCGACTTGTGAATATGGTAGACTGATTATAATGATTAAAAATGAATGTATTCGGGTTTAATAAATGTTGAAACCCGGAACTCCTATTGTCGTTACACTCAAAGTTATGAGTTTTGTTTTTGCAAATTAATGATCATGATTTTTTTGTTTTCGTACAATTTCGTAGTATTTACGGCTGGACGAAAAATCTTTTTTGAGATCATCGTTCATGGGCTTTTCAGTTTTATCTTCAAATGAAAACGCTCAAACCCAGTGGCTTTTGGGCTTTTTTCTCGCCAAATCACTGGAGAAGCGTTTTGGAAGTTGATCCCGTTGACCCGGCTATTAACACCAGCACTGACGGCATCACTAGACCCAACATGCTTTGTTGCTTATCAAATTTCTTTTTAGTTGGTGGCTTTGTAAAAATGTCAGCTTTTTGCCCTCTGTCGATCACCACTCGAGTATAATGATGTCTTACGTCTATGTGCTTGCTTCTTTTAAGAAGAATTTGATTTTTTACTAAGTTAATAGTGGTTTTATTATCAACTAAAATTGGAGATGGTTTGACTTTTTTATCTTTAAATCCTTATTGTGATAAGAAGATAAGAAATTACTTCTTTGACGCCGTGTGATAAGTCTTGCTTCTGGAGCGATTCATTTATTAATGCATCCCCAAGCGTTTTTTGTTCCCAGCCCAATCTGAATCTGTATAGCCGATCAAGTGAAGACTTCGGCATTTAAACTCTAAAGCCATTTCCTTTGTTCCCTTCAAATATCAAAAAATTTGCTTTGCATGGCAAAAATGTTCTTATAGTGAGACTTTAATTGGGCCAACTTACGGCGTACATGATATCTGGTCTAAACAGCCTAGCCAGAAACAATAAAGATCCTATGATCTGTCTATGGAATGCTCTTATTTTATTTCTCATTCTCATCTTTCATCAGATGTAAATTGGTTTGCATTGTCATTGAAATGATTTTGCAATCCCCCATTCTGTATTGCTTGATTAATTTCTCTGCATACGGTTGCTGGGATATGAGAAGATTATTTTCATTCATGATAATTTTTTATTCCAATATGCCATATGTCAAGTTTTATAACTTGATGAAGGCAATGTAGTTGAAAGTCACAAATTACTTTGAATTGTAAAGGCAATGTTATAGTTGTTGTTGATTTTACATCACTTAGTGTATGCTCAAGATAATTTGTTGTTGCTATAAGAGGTAACGACAAATGAAGGGTTTTTTTGAAATCTTTCATTTTTGAAATTTTCGAAATCGTCAGTCAATTTAATTCTTCCAAGGCAACTTATTTCAAATTATGAGAGATTAAATATACAGCGTTTTTACCTTTTCTGACTGCGATTGGATAGATTTAAATTTTTATAGCAACCAATGTTCAATTATCTTGGTGTATGCTTTCACATTTAGTCAATTTTTGACAGTGGGCCTCTTTTCATCAGAATTGTCACGATCCTACGACCGTGACCTTATTAGGTTTGATTCCAAAGCAGCAGGGAGACATATATTGATTGGTAATAATCTTTACTAGTCTTACATAATATCCTTAACATCGTCAATGATAGTGAAATCTGGGATAAACCATAGTGCAGTTGTAAAATTATGCACTAATTTATGTAAATAAGTATGGTGCGTTCGATTTATGTCCTATGTGGTTTTACTGACACAATTAAATTAATAGTACTAGTACTAGACAAAAAACACCGAGATTTTGTGAATAAACGTGTAGTTTTAATTATTGCTTTTACAAAAAACAATAGGTTGATAGTTTTGATTGTGATAATCACTATATAAGTGGTAATTAATATATTCTTGCTGTTTGTATTTAAAGCAAAATATTGCATAATAAAGTAATGAAAGTAGGTTAAACGGAAAGACATTATAACAGAACTAATGAAGATGCAGTAAAGTTATGAAATCATAAAAATGATTACATAATAATTATATCTAAAAATGATGAAATCGTTTGTGAGACGGTCCTTCCTCACTGTCGTTTTCAATGTCCAAGAGATGTGGATTGAGTTCCTCATAAGTGTCGGATGACACCTCGATGACGTCATAAGTGAATTCCTCCTCAGACGAAACAATGATTATTTCTTGGTCAGACTCTTCGGACGGGTTGGTGTAGTATGGCGATGCTTGATCAACTCCGGGGTTGAACACCAAGGTCCTAGTGATCCTTGTTGTGATGGAGTTGGGGTTGCGTGGCCAACTCGGAGATGATGGTGGTGATGGCAGAATTGGGGACTCATTTGATGATTCCGATCCATAATATGATGATGATGGTGGTGAATATGCTGGTGCCTGGACGATCTCATAATAGTATAGATTTATGATCGCGAATTGTACTGCAACTCCTCGGTTTCAAGTAATATGTATTGTGGCATGTTGACAAAAGAGAAATTATAAATTATAAATAACTTTCTTCATTTATGGATGATAAATCCATCTAATCTCTTGGGGCAACAAGTTAATCCTCCTCGTCGGACACCAATTCGATAACTTCGAACACCGGAGAGCCATACCTATTTTGATACTCGGTGAACGGTTCATAGTCACTGTCATTATAGGCTGTGTGAAGGTTCAAATCGTGAAGGTACAAATCGTGAAGGTTCATTGGATTATCCTCCGTCCTGGATTAATTGATCCAGGGCTTCGATTTCGTCTGCTTCACTGTCCCATGCCGTGACAGTCAGGTTTGAATATGACACGGCGGAGTCCTGTAGCAGAAATTCTAGAACATCGAAGAGATTTTCATGATTTGTTTCGAAATGAATATAATTCGATATTTTAACGAAGTGGGGACAGAAAGGAAGACTTAATTGATATTTGTTTAATGGATTGGGTTTGAATGATGTCCCTATTGCTTGGGTATTCCATTTTATAGGAGACTCAGCGGAAAAGATACGGTAATAGTGGTGAAGGGTCAACGTTTTCTTTGTAGAACGGTAGTTGTGGTCAAAGGTGAATGGATCTTTTCTGGAACATGGAATTTGGAAAGTAGCACGGAAATGGGTTAAGAAAAAGCCCATTTCTAGTCAAATTAAAATCCTCATAGAAAAAGTGCATGTGACGTAAATGATGATAATTCCGATGAGTATTAGGAGTCGCTGTAGTAAATGTTCGATGGTAGCGCCCCATAAAGAGTTAAGTGAGAATCCATCAAAGGGCTTTGATGACGATGATGGTGTTAGATTAATTATTGACTTGTGGTTTCTCATGTCCATTTTTATTGCATTGACATCTTTATATACTGCAAAATTTATGCAAAACGTTATAAAAACCTATACAAAACGTTATGAAAACGTTTAAGTGACCTACTTTAAGAAGTAGGCCAAATTGTGTTGATTCAATCATGTTTATATACAATAAAATTATATTATTAATATAATAGAAATCATTATTAATCATTATCAACAAAGCGCCTCATTTTAGGTGGGTGATTATTAGCCATCCTAATGATCAGCACCTAATTTTTGCTTACGGTGTAAACTAATAGATTGAGTAATTTCTTACACTAAAGACTAACCTAAAATTGAATTCTAAATTAAAAATTGTAAGGGTCTGGGTAAAGAGAGTGTCTTGAGCTGACGTTATTTGGAGGAAATGAACATGAGCATAACTGTGGCTGTAAAAGCCTGTCGTTTGTCTTAACAATTAACATAAAAGTAAGCAGAACATAGTGATTACGCAGAAAAAAGAAAGAATAACAAAAACTTGGTTGCAGATTTCACTAGTGTCGGGTCTTTGATGTCCTCGAAGGCGAGGGCGTTCCACTGTTGATGTTGGATTGTCCATGAGTTTCCTAATACTCACCTACTTTGGGTTAGTTGCGGTGGGTGGAGGGTGTTTCTTTGGGAGGACCTGTAGGGTAACCTCGTTGAACAATTGTAACGAAGTCCCAGGAACAGGTGGCAGAGATGTTCCTTGGTCAATTGTCACTACGGTGGCCATTGTTCTTATTTCATATTCATGTGGTCATATTTTACAATGGTTACCCACTTGTACACAATTGTCACATGGTTCATAGCATTAAGTGTTTACGAAGTATTGCAAAATATCTTCGATGACCCTATGATCAGGTCGTGTCTTACTGATTTAACCAATAAATTTTATATGTAGATTTTTAAACTGTTCTAAAAATCCATTTAGGTCCTGTTTCTACACTTCGTTGGAATTCATTATAACTAAAGTAAACTGCAATCTTAGAAATCAGTACTTTTAAAGTATGGGCTGTAAGCCCTAGTCACTTGGATAACCTAACTTAAAGTTTGCTAAATAACTTGGAGTTCATTGTTGAATTTATTTTACTTAATTTATTTAAGACTGTTTACTAACAAGGTGAGAGCATCATTCATTTACAAGTCCATTGCACCCTGGGGCAATGTTGAGACTGGACAAAATCCCCACAAGTGTCACGTTCCCCCAGGTACTTCAAGTCCTGAAAAACCGAAAATTAATTTGACACATAAGAGTCACAATTTCCACCATTAAATATAATTATTCTTCAGCCACCGTTCGATTCTGGGGTTTTTGAGAAAAACGCCCTTGGTCGTTGAGCCATGTAAAATATAAGTGATGGTTATTTTGCTGAATATTCTATAGCGGAGCTATCATGCATGCAAAAGGCAAAGTTCATATATGAACAAGATGCAAGTGCCCATCCATACTACACTACTTGTGATTTACTTCACTATTTTGTTGATTTACGACTTATTCACTTTAATTACAAAATAACGCATGAGGTTGAATTCTATACTTGATTATACCAATTATTTCAGATTCACATTTTAGTTACTACAATAGCTAATGTTACTCACTGTTTATTCGACTTAAACTTATTACTAACCACTTAACACTATTTACTATTTATTCTATACGTTTGACCCACTTTTCGGGTTTTCGGAGTGTTCACATTACCCCTTACTATTTATGGATCCGAATCCGATTTATTTTCGAAACTGCATTAGTGGCATCCAGATTTTCCCCGTCCAGGCGAATGGATCATTCTAAGTTTTATCCACAGTAACATTTTGTATGAATTAAAATGAATAAGACAGATATTAAAATTAAAGGTTGACGTGAAAACAAGCCTATATATATGATTGGCTTAGGAAAAGGAGATGCCATATTTTTTCGTAAGGTTTCAAGATAATTCCATCTTTTGGCAAATTAGTACAACTATTTAAGCTGGTATATGGTACACCTTTGTCTGCGTTAGACACTCTGGGTTCTGGAACAAGTATACCATCAACACCTAGAACAGATGGTTTAGGTCTTAATAAATCAAAACAAAAACCGCAATCATTTTCAGAACAAGATGGTCCAATTAGGATTGCATGTTGAATTTAACATTTAATGACATTTTGTTTTTCATCGTTGAGTGGAGTAGCCATAAAAACGCGTCCATTATTTCGTAATCTTAAAAATTTTACATGTGTATTCCTGTTGTAGTTTGGGAAAAAAGAAGAATGATACATATTAACTTTTCAAGGGCTGTTGGTAATCCATTTTTAAGCGAGAGACTAACCCTTTCACTTTGCAATGACAAATTTGGCTTCTGTTCCGAGAACAAAAAAGTAATTTATTATTTTATTTTTGCTGGTGTTAATTCTGGAACTGCATCCATGGTTAAACCATTGATCAGTCAAACCAAAAGTCAGCCATCATAAGCTGATTTATTGTTAATTCTGTTTCAAGAAGCATCTCTACATAACCGCTTATTTTGGTAGATTTATTTTTTTGCGTTTTCCTGCATATTCGCAAATGCTCAATAAAGGCTATTGAAATGATGTCGTTTGTTGTCATTACTTGGTTTATAACCACACTACAGTTGGAAAGGAGCGCGATGGCAGGATAAATATCCGTTAAGAAACTTTCTTCAGGGCAGTAAGGATTGCTTGAAGGACCGGCTTCTTCAGAAGCATATTCAGAGGGGCTTTGGGTTACTGTAGTAGGAGTTGATTCTGGAACATCTTTACCTGTGTGTGTAGGTGAATTTTCACCTGCTTCCATCTTAAAAATATTTTCCAATTTAAATAATAAACTAAAATGAAAAATGATATAGTTTTTAAATGTTTTTACCGGATGGGAGTGGATTGGTCTTTTTTCATTTTTTCGCAAGTGCCTTGCCAAATTAATTTTAAAACTTCGACCCTAGTTCTTTATGGAATTATGAACTATTTGTGATTGTATACTTAGAAAGTATTTGAGATTTGTAACTTAATATTGTAATATTTAAAACTTAACTCTATAAGTGAACTGAAGTAGTAGTAAGTATCCTAAAGACTTATAGATGCACTATGTGTTATATGTTAAGCGTGGGGCACTTCGCCCCACATTCTGTAAAATAAGAATTCTTAAACTTATTTTATTTTCGGAAACTCTTATTTTTACTTTATGAAGACCAAGAACCCAAGACTTTACATACTCAATGTTACGCTTCTAATTACTTAATCCCCTTTCTCTCTTTGCAAAACCCTCTTTTCTCAATTCGCATTTCTGCGAATTTTCCTCCATCTCACCACATTTTCCTTTCTCAATTAATTATTTCATTCCTAAAGACTAATCTTTATCACATCCGCTGTGATTTATTCAATTCCAATACTGCCCTAGCATAAGTATTTGCATCAAGCGGAAAGGCCAATACTTATGCTAGGCATTATCACTTTTTACCCTGCTTCTTGCCTAACCATTAAGTATCAATTTTTGGAGGGTCGTACACAAGTGACGATTCCTATTTTTAACATCACAGCCCACCTGCTAGATTGATTGTCCCCAATCAATCAACCAAAACATGTCTTATGATAGTAAACCGATATTATGTAGATTAATTAGTTTTAAAAAGTCAAGATCTATTTGATTTGTGCTAATTTCTATGAAATAGTAATTGTTCCTAATGTCGTTCTTCTAATGTCCTTGGTGAGTTCCGACGATTCCTTTTCCCTTTCAAGTTCCTTGCTCTGCTCTCCGTTGGGCGATACACGCCTCAGCTTACCGTTGGGCGAATACACGCCTCAGCTTACCGTTGGGCGAATACACGCCTTAAGCCCAAGTCTCTTGGACTTTGAGCCACCCTTACGGGGTCACGCGGGTGCGCTCTACCCTAGGGTTTCTAAAGATGTACCCAAATGGGGTCACACGGTAGTGCTCTACCCTGGGCATTGATGGAAGTCCAACAGAAGGGATTTATCGAGTAGAGGGGAATGGTGAAAGCTCTTGGATGATGGGAATAGGACGTGACGGTGACTACGATATTTATGTGGTCGTTATGTTAAATGAAATAGGTCTATGTTATCGAATCGTTAGTTCTTTTATCTGATTATAATTAATCTTTTTATGAGATATTCAAATCGGTCTACACTGTCGAATCATTTGTTCTTATGCCTGATTATAATTATTCTTTTTATGAGATATTCAAATTAAAAGGACTATGGGCAAGAGTGGCTACTTTCACTTGAAAGAAGGAATGATATAAAAAGTGTATAAATGGTAGAAAATAATAGAGATTATCATAGGATAAATAGTAAAGGAAAAAGAGACAGGCTTTTTGTATAGTGCATGGGCTTTCTCCTAACATTTCCAACTTCTCATTATCTCCTCGGGCCTATGCACTATGCGCTATGTATTTCTTTGTAGGCTTATTAACCCTCACCAGCAAAGCACGACCATTTTCCCGTTTATAGAGAGATAGGTCTTAATTTTACCGCCCGTCTGGACAGAAACCCGTTTTAATAGGGTGCCAGACAGTGGTGAAAGTTATGTACCATACTACTTTTTTTATGTTTTTTTTTCATAACGTGCACAGATGACCCTTAAACGTAGCCTTTGGAATGTCAGTGTCCAACCCATGCCAAAATTCATCTCTAGATGATTATTTTTGACATATTATTATAGGAAAGTTTTACCTGATCGTGCCCACGTTTTCAATCTAAATTCTCACCGCTTCTTTTTAACGAGCCATTATAGTTACTTACACTCGATTTGTCGAGCTGTGACGTCAGAATTCTGTTTTTAATTAATGTTTATGTATTTTGTTATTCTTACATTTATTTTAATGATTTTAATCTTTATAGTTTTAGGTCTTGTTTATTTTTATCATTTATTCAAGAATTTAATATAATAATAAAAATTAACGTATGTAAATGTACATTAAATAGTAAAATTAACCTATGTAAATATACAACAGTTATTCACGACTTTCATGATTCTTTTTGTCTTTTAGGTTAGTATTAGGTTATGCACAATGCATTTTTTGGTGTGTTCGATGTGTTGCCTGATAATTAGTTGATCATTTTTATCTATCATTCTTCTAAAACTACTTATGTTATCAAATTTTTTTTCTAATTAATGTATGTTTTCATCAAAATTTTCTGATTTTTGGCAGTTCCAATTTCTATTTACACTGGTTTCTGTTTTATGGTTGTTTTTTGATCCAGCCTAGTCTCAAGGCAGTGCCGTAATGCACTTAAGACCGGCGAAAGGAATGGATCTTTCCTACGTTCTTTTAATAATTCAGAACGGTTTATTGCTTCAACCTTTTTGGATTTTAACCCCTTAAAATAAGAAAAATTGACACTGGCCCCAATTACAGTTATGGCCTTATCAAAATGATTTCTCTGTAGGAGAATAGGTCCCAAACCCTTTTGACTCAAAGACATTTGACATAGAAATGAAAATTGTACAAACTTGTACTTGGAAATAAACACGTAAACGTCACACTAGAAAGATTTAAGTGTACACGTAATAGATTTATAAGTAAGGACGTCACGAACATAAATAAGAGGACTTTACTGAAGAGCACTCATGACCCCGTCGGTCAGCTCTTCCATGCGGAGCTCATGTTAAGATTACGAAATTCCTTTTGGATAGAAGAAAAGGACCTGAAGCTGTATATTTTAACTCTGGATGGGTTATTAACTTATTAAGAGTTATCCTAGAGAGCACTCGTCGTTTCAATTAACCGTTAGAGTACCTTCACTCAACTGACAATGGATGAGCTGTATATTACTTAAGTTATTTCGCGAAATTGAGAGAAAGCAGCAGCTGGGAGTATCCCTATTTCCTAACCCAACTCGTTGGTTTCCTTGTACCCATTATCAATTCGCTATTCTCACGGATTTGCCGTAACTCCAAGGCCATATACGCTATTAGTTCATGACCCCGTGAGGATTGTTCGTTTTGATATGCTTGCGGTGAGATCAGGGCCTTCACTAGTTCATTAGTTGAAGAAATTTCTCTCCTTATTGATTCTAGTGGACCCTCAAGAATAACTACAAGCGAGTTCAACGCTTCTTGAGATAGGTTACAGGGAGGTGGAACTGCTCTGGGTCTACCAAAGAGGTATGTCCCTGAGTTTGCCATGCGTGGCATAGTGGCATTTTACTATACTATTAAGGAGATTTAAGGGCTTCAACGAAGCTGGTGTTATTGCCTCTCACTTTTTCGCAAGACTTCAACCCAGTCGTTACTTATTAACTTAAAAATCTGAATTATGAAATACTTAGAATAATTATCTATAGAACTAGAATAATTATTCTAAGAAAAATTGTTAAAAGAGTTTATAAAATGAATTAAATTATGCTAAATTAGGAAGATAATGCAACTATGCACCAAAGTATCTTCCACATATTTCGAGGAACTTGGAACAGCACTGTGCAGTTAATTTATAACTAAGACAGTAAAGATTTTAAAGATTGCCTAGCTCAATAACTTTTGCTAGTTGTATGTACAGAAATTTTTCACTAACTTAAGCTGAAATATGAATTAAATTATGATGTATAAGTAGAAGTGATGACTAGTTCATAGGGGTAAACAAGAGTCATAGAAAGTACTGGCTACGTCAGCTTAGCAGAGCCAATAAGATGAATGCCACGGCTTCACTCGTTCGACCAATACGTTCTATAATCTCCTTGGTGTATTTAACTTAGTTGTGATAGAAAATTGAAAAATAATCCTGACTAGGGGCTCATTGATCTGAGCTGACATTAGTCTGGGGGTTGTGAGGAACTTTTGCTTTATTGGTTTATAAAGCCCGGTTTCCTACCACTTACCGGAGTAGAGATTTCTTTACTGATACTTTACTTTGCTACATCAACTTAAAGCTGGGAAATGCAGAATAGCTAGAGCTGATCATTCTCTAGGGCTAACTGAAATCATAGTTCGCCTATCTGTTCAAAAAGTCTACTTAAGATGGAAGGGGGGCAATCTACTATCTAGATCGCTTATTGGTGCTTTCGTGCCATAGTTAGATTCGAACTAACCTGTATGGTCACTCAAGGTTGATTAATATTTAACCAAACCACATTGCGAAGAAAAAAAAGGTGACTTATATCCATAATGAAAACTAAGTTTTACTAAGCTTAACTTATTGAAGATCCTTAGACAGGAAAAAAAGGCTGAGCGATCCTATTTGAAGGGTCCACGATATCCACTTTTTAAAGGAACCTCTGATCACTCTGGGTTGTTTGTGTATGTGGTTATATGATGAATAATGGAAAAAACGGGTAAGATAATGCAACCCGAATTTTATAATAGTAACTGAAAATTTATTAATTCAGAAAGTAGAGTGATAATATTTAATCAAAGCAAAGGATTGCAAATGATTATGATGAATGATTGATTATTATACATGAATTGCATTCGTTTTTATACTAGATTAAGTACGTAATAAAAGATGTTTTTGACGGATTTTGG
>JAQFZZ010000491.1:0-17648 GCA_034696405.1 Isotoma caerulea
AACTATGACTTAGCATACGCAACTTAACTATGACTTAGCATACGCAACTTAACTATGACTTAGCATACGCAACTTAACTATGACTTAGCATACGCAACTTAAATACGATTTAACATGGGCAATTTACTATCACTCAGCAGACGTGAAACCAGAAACGGGCTGTTGGTGGGGCTTAACCTATCCCTACAATGTTATTAAGCCCTCCCATGCTCCGCTCTTCCCTATCCTCTCAATGTTCGGATCTTTGGGGGGTCTCAAACCCGTTGAACCCCCCCTAGGGTACACGCCTCCTATCACTTATCACGGGCAATTTATCACAATATTATTTAAATAGGAATTAGCAGTATATTTATTCACAACTTGAAAAAATTTCAAGATTTGTTGAAATTTTGGAGCATAAACTACATTGGATGGAGAGCCAGTTGTTGCGGGGGGGCAGTTGGCAGTAGGGCGGTTATCAGGGATTGCAGTTGTCCCTAATTGTATAAGGATATGGTGGTCCTCACCATAATCCATCTACTTTTTGCTATAGTATATGTCATGTCATATAGAGATTTAAGGTTAATATCAATAGAATAACATGTATTCAGAGTGTAATTGTGGAAAGAGAGTAAGTCTTGGGTGGAGTCGGAGAGAGCCGGGCAAGCAGTATGGCATTAAACCTTACATAGCTAAAGATAACTTCCAGGTTCACTTTCATTCCCATCTATCATCTCATCCCATTAGCATTGCCATCATCATATTCATCCTCATCTATCTATAGGACTTAAGCAGGCCCAAAATATCAATACAAAACCTACAGACGACTAGCATACCTGGAGAGTTCAGGGGTTAGATACCCAGGTTAGAAAGGTTAAGTACAACCGGGTAAAATATAGAAGCAGGGACTAAGTCGTTATAATGGCAGTAGTTAGGGTAGAAGTAGGCCTAGAGTCCTCTCCAAGGTCTTGATATATTTATAATACTAAAAACAATATTATATTTTCTCACAAGTATCCTATAGTTATATTCTTGTCAAACATCAGGTAATCCCAATGGTTTAGATAAAACCCGTATGGGTCACCCTATTTGGTCATCTTCAGATGTATATGCATTTAAAAATTTATTTATATTGCCCCTTTCGTTGTTTAGATTGTACGACAAATAAGCCTACGCCAAATATGACTTCGACAAATATGCCTACGACATTTATGCCTAAAACATTTATGCCGCGACACTTATGCCTTCAATATATGTGCCTCGCGACGTTTATGCCTTCCGAAGTTTATGCCTCTCGAAACGAAAAATCTTCCTTAGACATTTGTGAATGCAATATCTACGAAATTGTCATTTATTAGAAGTGTAAAAGATCAAATTCATATTTAAAAAATTAAAGTTGTTATTTCGAAAGTTTTCAGACCCCAAAAGACTTTCAAGAAGGGTTTGCATCATACTTATTGTTAGTCCTGTGCAATTAAGATGTGAGCACAAGTTCATATTCATTCACAAATGTTTTAGGAACATTTGTTGTTTTGGGAGGCATAAATGTCGTAGGCATCTTTGTCGGGAGGCATATGTGTCGCGAGGCATATATGTCGCGGCAGAAATGTCGCAGGTATATGTGTCGTAGGCTAATTTGTCGGATTACTAGTTGTTTTCCGATCAAACCCAGCTCCAAACTTGTTTCTAGCTTTGCCTTTACAGTATATGTGCTGAAAATTTGACGCCGGTCGTTTGAGGTTAACTCAAGTTATCTTCCGACGGACAAACGTTCAAGATAATGTCGTAAGCTTTCGGAAAAAATGCAAAATTTTTATTTTATAATTAATACTCAAATTGAATTTGATTTGAAGAATCGATGACATTTTATCCAAAAATTTAGTTTAACGCATTAAATACGTTACAATTATAATATTTCAGAAAACTTTACACAATCATTTTACTTAAAAATGAACACTGGCATTAACTAAGTTATTGGACTAATAATCGTAAATGGCACCAAATTTTAATGCTGGTTTCATACACAATCTCATGCTAGCTTTTTTGTAGAAACAATTTAATTAAAACCTGAATGCTTTGTCTGTTTTTTAAATAAAAACGACAAATCACAAAGACAAGTAGATATTGTGCCAGGCATTGATTCCACCCATTTATTAAAAACCACTGTTTTCGGGATGTATACTTTAAACTTATTTTCGTTGTTCATGGTTCTTTGACTCTTTGAAAAAACAATTTTTGTTTTACACTACAACTTGATTCAACATGCATTTCCATTCACGGCCTAAGAATATATCACGGGAATATATACGTGTATACAAATTTTTCACCCGAACGCTTATACTGCTAAAAAGAACTTTTAAGGTACTTTCGTAATTTATCCCTTGGGCACACATAGATCGACATACTCATTCTCTGCAGGCATTGCAAGTGTGATTGTGATTATAATCTCTGAAGATTTTTTACTTTTAACGATACACTTGCAGGGCATTTTAGAAAAGTGTTTTTTGCCTGGATTGTTTTTTTTGCGTTGGGAAGGGGAGGCTTTTATTTCAAATTCGCCATTTTGAGCGCTCTAGTGCACAAATTGGGGTTCCAAAGCGCACGCAACCACCATAATTGAATTTCCTAGATATAAAATACGTATTTAGGTTTTGTAGATATTAAATATAGTATATCATTATTATTTTCAATTTTGCGCTCCGGGGCGCACATAGGCTCAACCAGATCGCTGTATTACAGAGTGCTGATATTGAATACCAAACGTCAAACTTACACAACGATTCCAAAGCAAAAAATCGCGTGTCCATACGCCAATCTGTTCCTGAGATAAATAGGTTGACAAACACAGACAGATCGACAAACCTTTTTTAAAAAGTAGCGTTCCGCTACATAATAATGTTTACTAAATTACATTGGTTTAGTAAAATATAGGAAACATTTTGGTTGCTTTGTTAGACTGTTTCATTACCACATTTTCATTAATAAAGATTTGAAATGTTTGTTTGCTTTTAATTATTTGAACCAGAATCTTTAGAGAAAGAACTTAATCTGTCAACTGATAACAGTGAAATATTTCAAATAAAAGAATCAGAAGAAGAAATGGATTTTGGAGAGTACAACTCAGACCAACTTGACCCAAATTCAGTTGACAAGTTTGTGGCTGTTGCAAATGAAGTAAGCCAATGGATATTGGAACAAATGCCGATTGTTTCAAGTCAGGAGTATGGGCAGAACGTAGAAGAGGTTGAAAAACTTATCCATGATTTTCATCTTTGCTACAATTCAATATTAAAGGATGGGGAACATAAGGTCCTAAGTGTTCTTAAAAATGCAAAACCATTATGTGAGAAAACTTGTGCTTTCAAAGACATCATCATTTCAAGATCAAACGAAACAACCGGTATGTGGGAATCTTTTAAAGATTTAGCCAACAAACGTGCGAAAGCCTTGCAAAGAGCTCAAACAATCCATGGTTATGTTAGAAAAGCTGACCAATTAATCGCTTCAATACATGAAGAAACCTGCTTGATTGACATAAACTGCGAAAGGAATTTCGATTCCAATAAAAAACTGCATAGCAGTCTTGCGGCTGTTTCCGCTACCGACAGATTATTCGAAATGGCATACAGAGTTGAATCTGCCTACCTGGAGGCAAGAATACTTTGTGGTGAATTTCCAGACGCAAAATATCACATTGACGACAAACTAAACGAAATCATTCGCTTTTTTAACGATTTTTTAGCCAAGCAAAAGATGAGAAAATTTAACTTGGAGAAAGCAGACGAATTTAAAGCTTATTTTGATCATTATTCGAAAATATTAGAGTTTATCACAGAAATGATTGCCAAAGTAACGGCCCTGAAACTGGGCGATACTGTAAACTCAAGTAAATTTATACTACAGCAACACAACACCTACAAAGACGAATATGATTCAAAAATTTCCGCCATAAAGTCAATTTTAAATGATGGTTGGAAGCTAATAGAACAACGTCATTTTCTATCATTTACGCTTAACGAGAGACAAGATTTAATTGATTTACGAAAATCACATCTGGAAGCAATTTGGACTGATCGAGAGAATATCTATCTAAGGTTACTAGACTTGCAATGCCGACAGCAGTGTCATTGGAATTCGCAAAATGATATTGAAAAAAAGAGAATTGACTGGAGGAAAACAAAAGGGGAATCCTGGTTGTTTGTGGCGGAGGATCAACTAACATACAACGATTTCAACAACAAGCTTAGGCAAATCAATGACAAGATTATTTCTTGCGCCCAGGAGTTAACATTGATTAAGAAGGAATGGAAAGTATTGGTAGAAAAGGAGCAAAAAATGTGGGACTTAGAAGCAGATAAAGTGATACAAACGCAAGCCAAAATCATTGAAATGAAAAAGCAACATCTGGCTATTTATTTGTATGAAAAGTAAGTTTTTACACTTGGAAAGCTCACTCTTTATCATTAACTAGTACTACTATATTTTATTCAAACTTCCAAATATAAATAGGTAATTAATCATGATTGCTTTTCATTATAGTTCTTAAGTTTACATTTAATCATCAAAATAAATACAAATCAAGCATTAATATAAAGACAGCATAGCTTGTTATCCCTAAATTTATTTATCTGCTTGAATGAATTTTGTCCTTTGAGCAATATATTAGAATTACACTCGAAACATTAAATCCATTGTTTGACAATGATTATTTTTGTTTTTCAAGGATTAATGAAGATCAAACCGTGTTACACTCCACCACGCCTGGAAATTCTGTAAGGGAAGGTATGTTAAAAATTGCTTATTCTGACTTATTCGGTCATTGCCCTGCCCTAAAATATAATTGAAGATCATAACAGTGTCCTACGTTTTGCTAGTATACTGTAAAATTCTATTTAATTCCTCTCCAATTGCATGCCTTCCAAAAAATAGGCCCTCCCTTTTGAAACTCAATTTTATAATAAACGTGAGTAAACAAAGTGACAAAAGAGCGTTAGTGCAGCATCTCTGACCTTGTGAATTTTTTGACCTCTGTGACCTTTTGGACCCTGTAAACTTTGTGACCACTGTGATCTTTTTGACTTTTGTGTTTTATTACATCTGCGTGACCGTTTTTACCCCTGTGCCTTTCAAATTGAAGTAAACGGTGGTGGAGCTAAAGCAATTTTTGGTAACAAATTTGAAAGTTTTTGGGGTGCTGTAGGATTTTTTGGTGTCCCTTTGTGGCATATAAAGCACGAAATTGTGGAGAAGCAATTTCGAAAAAACCATTACCTTATTTTAAACATTATGCCAAAAATTTGACCTTTTAGGCGTACTTTAGTTTTGGGCCTTCTATCTTACATGTGGAACTAATAGGGATATCATACGATAATTCTTTAGTACAAACTAGCCGTTTTTTTTATTTGAATATAAAAATACAAAATTTAAGCATAAAAAATTCAGATTATGGCCGATATAAAAAAAATGTCTCCATCAGCAGTCTATGTTAATTTTGGCAAAAATTATTTGGACCCCCACGGGCCCGTCAAAGAGCATTTTAAAAATGTTTGAGAAAACACGTAAACTTATTCAAAAATTTATCTTTCTGAAAAATTAAAGTTTTTCAAAAATCTATGCATGGGCTATTGCGTTATGAAGCTTTATACAGCTATACCTTTCACAGACTCACACGTTATATGAGTTTAATTCAATTTTTTAAAATAAACCCTAAGAACGGGTGTGCATTTTATTTTACAATCGACAAGACAATATGATTACAAAATATTACGTGAAAACATGCTTGTTTCAGTTCCGCTTATTTTTGGGAGTTTTTAAGATTTTCTCAAAATTTCTTTTGCGAGTATATAGGAAATCGTATTTAAAACAAATGACATGTGGGGTATCTACAAATTCAAAGTCAAAGCAATAAAAGGGTAGTTCATACATTTAAGATACGTAAAATTATTTACAAATTTTTGGCTTTTTCTTGGACAAGGTTTACTGATCTTAGAACGTGTAACTCAGATGGAACTGATGTGAGTAGCGTCTAGAATTCCCTTTGCCACTTTCCCGCATGGCCAGAGTTCGGAATCCAACAGTATTTGTCATTATATAAAATTATTACAAGGTTACCATGGGGATTTGATGAGTATAAGTAATGTATTATATAATGAAATGCCTTCTGACGTCTTTGACGTTCGGAAAATACATTGAGATGATTAATTCAAACTCGAAATTCCAATTGACGAACAGTGAAGCAATGTTTTGATAACATAATTTTCTTAAAGTAACCCGTATTGTTTTGAAATCCAGCTTGTTAGAACTTGCCTTCGTATAAAAATTATATTAAGTACATGGAATTGCTTTTTTATGGCATCAAAGTTAGCCGTAGCATATTATTAAGTGCGGAAGCGAAGCGAAAGCACTTTATGAGAACGTTCGTGTCCATCCTTCTGTCTGTCTGTCTGTCCGTCCGGCGCACTGTAGCTCGAGAACGGGTTGACCTTTTGACATGCGATTTTTTGCGTCAATTTGACCTTTAAATTTGAAAATTAGCGCGCTGCGACAAAGCGCACTGGTTGCGGTAATGAGCGCTTTAAAGTGCAGAGTACATAAAAATCATGTAATATATGATTTCATATCTACGAAACGTCAGAAACTCAACTGTAACAACTGTTTTTATCCTACGAGGTCAGGGAGGTCACAAATTGAGGTCAAAGGTCGAAAAAGGTCAAATTTCAATTTTTGTATATTTGGATAGATCTTGACGAGTGGAACAACATGAGATGGGACAATTATAGTGTAAGATGATCTTTAATGTCACAAAATGTGGTCAAATGTCAATTTTTATATGTCTAGATAAGTTTTGACGAGTAGGTCAAAATGAGTTGTGGCAAAAATTCGAAATACGGTTTAAAAATGTTATATTGTTTAAAACCGTTCAATCATAAATCATAAATCTCAAAAACACAAAATGTGACTTTGAGATTTATAATTCTCAAATTCAGGTCATGCTTCCGCACTTTCATATATCTGTTTACCAAGAGTTTATTTAACATTTTGAATTGTCTACTTTAAGTCTTTGCTTTAGACAAATAAATTGTTTCTGGGACATATATGAAACAAAATTTAGCAGTTAAGATTGATGTTTCCACAAAATCTAATTTTAAGCAAATTTAGTCACTTGTGTCACGTCAAAATAGTTGCACATCGATTTTTTGTTAAACTATTACGATTACAATCTCGCAAAGCGAAGTAAAGCAACTTTATTTTTGTTTCAGATAATATATCAAGAGATTCCAACCTGTCCATTTCTACAAATACCATTGAGACTGAGACAAAAAATAGGCCAAGTCGTACAATCAGTTTTACCACGGGAAAGTATACGACCTCTTTGCACAAATTAACACCAGTCGTCGAAATCGCTGCGAATTTAGAACGGAAGCAGTATAAGAGACAAGGCAAATCGCCAAAAATACGGCCATGGAAAACATACTTCACCGTATTAGGCGGTCATTCGCTTGGGTTTTTTAAAAATAAACAAGATTTCATCAACAGCAAATGTGCCAGTCCATCGATTTCAGTTTATAAATGTGACGTAGAAAAAGTTATGGATTACAAGAAAAAGAAATTTGTCTTTAGAATTCGTCTCATTGATGAAAGCGAATTTCTCTTTGCATCCCAGGATAAAACAGATTTTGAAAGATGGGTTGTGTGTCTAAGCGCAATTCGACTACCGGAACCTAGGCACCAACTCAATTTTGAAAAAAGGAATAGTGATCCAACAGTTGTCACTTCACGCAACCTTCAGGTATGCTGCTCCAATTAATGTTGTTATATTAAAATACTGAATATAGTCGTGGTATCATTATTGTGCATTCATGAGCTATACTGAGATTACAACGATTCTTACATAAATATTGGGTGACAAGATTGAGTCACATTATTGGCGTCGAAATTTTAACAAATTAACAAAATTATCAGAAAGTTTGCTTACTACAACATTCCATGGGTAACTTGAGACTTAAATGTTATTTTGCAGAAATGTTGTTAGTCAATTTTTTTATTGTTTTCAAATTTTTGTAATACTAAAATCTAAAGATTTGTAAACACTATTGGTCACATTCCACTGTATTATGAGATAGTAATAAGTCGTCAATGGAAAGCGTATAAAGGGCGTACTGCCAATACATCCAGCCCTTTATAAAAGCTATAAATAATATTAAGGTATTTCCTAAGATTAGGCTGAATGGGAGTTAGATAGCAGATAGGAGGGTATTTGAGACTTCATCAGGCTAAGGGGAGTTATTAGAATGAATCAAAATAACTGAAAACATTTTCAATAGTGGTTGATCGGTTGCATTTAATCAGATCGCATGTACGAAACCTACACATCCCATTTTACTTAATTTCTGTCCTCAGAGTAAATCTACTTTAGTGTTACACCACGTTATTCAAAATAGATGAGAAACAACGAATGTTGCAGTTTTAAAAATTATCAAATATTTAAAAGGCTTTCTAACACTATTATTAAGTCATAGATACAAATAGGCAGAAGGCACGAAGGGTTAATAAATAGAAGTTCTAGAAGAAAAAGGTAGGGTTACAGATTAGGTTTTGAAAGCCACACCCCTAGTGAGACATTTCAAATTACGTGGACCAGAAATAAACTGAAAAAACGCCATAATATCAGTTTGTTTAATCATTCAAAGTTCACATGGAATTAAGATTTGAAAACCATTTTGAGCAATCTGTTTAAATTTGTAGACTGCAAGCAGTTCAGAAATAACCGGAAGCCAGTTTAGTGGATTACATCAAGACAAACTGCCCACTACGGCGGGGTCATCCAAAGCTGCTTCGTCAATCCAATTCAAGGGTACGGAATCTCAGCGTATCGGCTTTCGCACTTTTGCACACTATTGTTGATTTTTTATTTGCCACATGCAATTGCTTTTCACTTTCACAAGTAATGGTGTCATCAAAAGGTTCAGCTTCAATGATATTTTTATTCACTAACTTGAAATTGCATGGAGCTGCAGTGGCAGATTCACACTGCTATGCGGAATTTTGTGAAACTACGGAATGTCATTTCTTTCAATGTAAAATTAATTCGGACTAAAATTGAGAAATTTAAAATGCTGCGCCAACATACACCAGATCAATTCTATAATCGCATTCACTACATTCATTTCATTCGGAAGTATGATTTTGGTGCGTAGTCTGTAGTTCCACAAAATTCTGCACAACAGTATGAGGCGGCCACAGGTACACTCAATTATGAAGACGGGAGTTCGTCTTCTCTGTACACCTTATTACTATAATTCTATGGGTGTCATATTTGACCTTTTTTTATTTCCCCTTCAGCTTTTATTATGAATTTAATAGCACAAATATAAATACAAAATTTTTTAAAACATTTACAGATGGGTACACACGAGTTACATCAAAACCACGGAGTTTTTCATTCCAAAAGTCAATCAGAAGTAAACATAAAATATCAAGTATAGAGGCTTCGTGTGAAGTCGGGAAAAGGAAACGGAATTACGAGACAAGTTTCAACAAAGAGAATCAAGAACCTAAAGCGAATAAACGAAAATCCGGTTTGATGGGTTTCTTTCATAAAAAATCTAAAAGCCTTCCATATTGATACATCTACATAAAATAAAATCCACTGTTTGTCCGTGTGTGTGTGAGTGACTCCGTGACTTGCGCAGTAGTTCTTTTAGCTCAAAAGCACTCATATCTCTTTTCTTCTATCCTCTAATAATTTTCCACGCAGGTTGTTCACTCAATCTTTTCTCTCTTATGCTTTAATCCTAATCCACATATATTGGTCATTTATTCTCTTCTCTCCTATCCTCCATGCTATTTTTGACAAGTTCTTGTACAGAGATGGGGCATGCTTCTCTTCTTTTAAAATGAGTGTTACCCAAATTTAATAATACTACTAAAGTATTGAGTAGATGGCGAATTCTGATCTATTATTAAAATGAGTGTTAACAAAATGTAATAGTGGTATAATAGTACTAAAGTATTGAGTAGATGCCGCATGCTGCTCGATTTTAAAAATGAGTGTAGATGGCGCATGCTGCTGAGTTTCGCTTTTTATATCAATTTAAATTGTGAGGACTAGAGTTAAGCCGGATTTATACTCAATTTTTTAACTTGAGTGAACGATATGTATCCATGTTAACAGATTAACATTGATGCATATCGTTCACTCAAGTGAAACTCATGAAGCATAAATTAGGCTTTAGAAACGATTATGGAGACAGAAACCGAAGTTAAGTTCACACAATAAAATGGAAATGGAACCCGTCTGAAAGACGTGTCTCAGTCTAGTTACCTATAATTTACTAATCAGGAGTATAAAAATTATTAATTATTATTAGTTGTTCCAAATGACAACAATGTTAATGACAAAACAACGAAGGGTAGAATCTACTTCAGCCAGCTACAAATATTAGGCACTAGCTTTAACCTTTGTTGCAAGGATGTAACGCAAAGCAGTTTTTCTGTATACTTTAATTTATAAGGATTAATCTGCATAAATATACCGAAGTTCATACACCAAAATTTTTCTTTTATAGAATCAAAGTTGTCCACTGTTATGTTCAAAATGTTGAACAGGCTATGGATGGTTAGCCATGTAGTGTGTGCAATATTTCTTTTTTTTTAAATGTGCCCAACGATAACTTAATGCCATTGTGAATAATGCAACTTAACAAACTTTATTGTAAAAAGTCAAAAATAATTGTAAAAACTTGTGGCCGATCCACATGAAAATAATTTATTTTTGCCGAACAGCTCGATAACCTCCAAAATTATCGTGAAACACACCACACGTCCTAAGTCCCGAAGTTTGATCTAACTGAATTAAATAAATGCCCGGTGAATTGTGCCTAGCATCGTAACCCTTTGTTGTAAATAAAGCTTATCCAAAACACCCTGTTGGCTAAAGTCAAATCAATAGATACAAGAATTTATTTACACTTCAGACCACTAGTCAAATCAAATACCAATTACAAAATATTACAAGTTAAATTGAATTAATAGAATTTAGAGAGCCCTTGCTTTTTATTCATTCCAATTGAGAGACCTTTACAAAACTAACTTGAAATTCAACACTGGTTTACAGATTAGTAATCATTTACAGGGTAAAAATTTGAATTAAATTAAATTCTCACCATACAATCACATTATTTTAAACAAGCCATTAAAATGACAAACGATGAACAATAAACACATACCACACGTTTTAGAATTTTTTTATCGTCAAACCATAATTATGATCCTAGACAGTTTAATAATTAAATTCAAATACGAGGATACAGTAGCACACAGTCTCAAATCAACACATTACTACATATGCAGGATTATACACGTATGAATTCCTTACAAATATTTTATTTAAAATATCTTATAAAACATTGCACAGTTTGCGGCTTATCACAAGTTACGTTGAGATCAATGTTAAAAAAGTAATTCATTTATTTTTAAATTTAATAATCGGCTACAAAATTATTCAAATATTACAAAAATGTGTATAAAACTATACAAACCTATGTACATCTAAAAGTATATTTATCAATAAAAGAAGACCGTTTTATTACACAAAAAGCAATTTAAATTACTTATCAACATCATAATACAGCATTACAGCATTATAAGAACTTTAAAATCTAGTTGGAAAAATTTATTAAGTTGTGTTTACTTTAAATAATGGTCAATTTGCGTCCTATATAATCATGATATTTTTGATTTTATTCATTTTACTATAATCCCGATAAAGATAAAAGAAATTTATCGAAAGCTCGGCTAACACAATTTATTCCTCTCAATCTTCATAGCCTTCTATTTGTTACTGTAAATCTTTTAAAGCAATAACCATTCTACTAATCATGTCAAGCTATAAATATCATTAAACAAGCACAAAATCGAAAAGATAGAAGCAAAAAGTATTGGTCTTCTGACTAATCGGACTCGGGCGTGTTACCAGTACACTTATATCTCTACTTCTATTTTACACTTTCTGATACGGGGTCATATGTAACAATAAATGTAAAGGTTCAACAAAATGTTGACCTAGATATACTGTCCCCCCTAAGTTAACCTAGGAGTTGCCCTGGATAGGTTTGCAAATTATGGGTAAGATAGCAATTTTCCTATCCTACCCATAAGCTATCCGTTCTGTCCTGCTCATGTTCACACCTATAAAGGGCAACTCCTAGGTTAGCTTATGGGGGACAGTACATTGATTCATCATATGATGATTTAATACTTTGTAGTAGCCATTATGTATTCGTTATTTTTCAGTTTTGTAAAAAGATCATTAAGTCCAGTAGTATTAAGCTTGCAAATTAGCTGCGAGTCCAAGTTAAATTGTTTTAATTCTGAATCTTAATCAACGTCGCAAACATATCACCAAATTGGGGGAATGCCCGGCCTGTTGATGATTTACTTAAATCGTCAATCCTAGAAGCAGTTAATTTTTTTTCCTTGATCCGTCGCTGATGCTCTTTGACCTTTTGGAGACCATCAGCTGCCACAATATCTCCGTGTCCCAAAAAAGCGTAGTCAAGATTTGGATTCCACTTGGCAAAGCATTCTATACCCCAGTCGGTTACCTGAATTAAAAATCAATTTAACTCGCTGCCTTAAACAATAATATCATAAATCGAGTATTTTGAGGTATTTAATGTTGTATGCAACTACTTCCCCAAGCGTTTCCAGCACTTCTACCATTGTTCGATTTAAAGTATCGTAAGTTTTTGAATCGAAATGGATAAAAGATTCCAATATCAGTGAAACCGTTCCCCGTAATGAGAGTTAAGTGGGTTAGTCCTAAAAAAAGTTCATAAATAATGTTAAAAGTTTTAGTTTCTCAAAATCAATTTAAATTCAAATTTAAAATATCAAAAACGTTGACAATCAGAACCAGGGTTTAATTCCAATTAATAAAACTAACTTATCACTTAGTGATGAAATTGGACTGCCCACAGTCTCACCGCTTGGAGGATCCTCCATAATGTTACTTTTCTTACCATCAGAAAGTCCCAATCCCAAAGCATCAAAAACAAAATGACAATAATCCATTTTAACGCCTCCGATACCTTCATCAGTAATTTTCTGACAATTGCATAAATAAAGACACTTGAGCTTCTTCAAATTCTGAATAATAACTTGAAGATCTGCATCAAGGAATACGAACTCGTGAGCTGGCATTTGGATATCAGTGAGCAAAATAAGCTTAGTGAGATTTGGGAATTTCAAAGCAATGAGCTTCACATCACAATCATCTTGAACTGCTACAGTAAACATTCCTGGATAAGATTCATTTTCACTTGCTATTAAAATCCTCCCAAGTTTGTATTTAAAAGTGAGGTCTGAGACAGTTTTGAAAAATTATTAAGTAAATCACCCTGAATGTATTTGCTACTTCGAATGTGAATTTTCCTAAAATTTTGATCAACATCTCCGAGTACCATAGCCCAACTTTCGGGTTTCGCATTGCTCATCATGGGCAGGAACATTTCCACTTTCAAATTCTTTTGTGATTTTAAAAATCGCCAGAGTATCTCCATATCCCGTTCAATATTAGTTGCATCCGATGTTGTAAAACATTCCACAGTAAAAATATCCTGATCCATTTGTCCAATAAGTTTTTCCATAACTTCTGTATAAAATGTTCCAATCACTTTCTCTTGCAAGAAGTTAATTCGGAGGGATTTCAAAGACTTAGACGATTTTTCAATGAGTATTAAAACTGCAGAAAGTAAATCAGTTGCAATTTTCGGTATTCTTTTTTCTTTAATTGCATACCTCTCAATTTCTGTAAGTGAAATGTTCACAAGGTTTGAGACATTTAGGAGATTCAATTGATTGATGTGTAGGTAATCATGTGTGTGATCTTTTCCACTACGATTGAGATTGATTTCAAATTTTAACGGAGTCTTTAAAGTTTCCCGGAAATTGCATTCCATGGAATTTTTTCCTTTTCCGTGAGTCACATTTGACGATTTTTAATTCCTGTAGTGCTTCGAATTACACGAGAATATGGTGAAAAGTTTCCAAAGACATTTTCAATTGGTTAAGTTCCAGGGATTCCAGGGAATTATCTCTTGCAAACTGAGACGCCTCTAGGGTACTTCCGATTCCTTGAGGGTGTACCAAGAGTTGTTTTCTTCACCCGGTTTTATAGTGTAGATCATTTTGGTTGTTGGGAAATTGTAAAAATTTGAAATTGCATATTGTTCCAAATTCTGTTTACCAGTCGGGATTCAAGTAAATCTCTGTGCCCTAGATATGTCAAGATTTTGAAAAGTATTTCTTTCTGTAAAATGACATTTTTATTTTTTAGTACATCAGTAAAGATAGGGTATGTATTTACGGAAAAGTGAAGAAATATGTATGTAATATGTTCGATAAAATCCCCAAAATATGGACGATAGAACATATTTTCCTTTTGCAATTTTGTGACTTTTCAATCACATGAATGCATTGTTTGAAGTTTAAAACGTTAAAAAAGTAATGAAAGGGCTTAATTTGTTAGTAAAATGAGTAAAACATACATTTATAGAGTTCTCGATATTGACTTTCACTATATGTTTCACTCCAAAAAGATTATTTATTTGGTTTTGATTCGCTAGCAATTCTTCATTTTAAATGAATTATGTTAGACATATTAATACCGAAGTTCTTTTTGAGGAATTAAAAAAGTTAAGGGTGAAGTATACAATTCGGATTTTGTCTGTGTAGAATATCTGTGACTGTGACAGTGACCAGCAAAAACTTAAGTTGCAGAAATTGAATTCAAGTTTTGTATTGACAAGCTTCATTTAATGTATTACAGAAATACTAAAAAAACTGATTTTTTTAATTGCAACGTTTTAAATATGTTTTAATGCTAGACTTAAGAAAATGGAAATTTGAACATTTATTAATTTTAAAATTAATAGATGCTTTAAATAAGCTTGGAAAGCGTAATATTAAATAAATTCCAGGAGATCGTTGCATGCAAAACACAAAAGCTAGTTAGAAATGTCCAGCGACATAAATTCCAAAGCACAACACAAATTAAATCATAAAGATTTATTATTTAAGAAGTAAATTTATCTCAAATACTCAATTTTTGTGATATTTATCTTACTTTTTAAAGAAAAATTTAAAATTTCAGCTAAAACTTGCAAAATATGTTGTAACATATTTATATGGACGAAAACTCTAAAATATGTAAAATATGTAAAAATATGTTGAGCTTAAAAGATTTCTACCATCATGTATCGGATATATCCGAAGTCTCATAGCGTTCTAAGAAAAACGGAGCAAGCTCATTTAATGTATATATTCTGTGTCTACTCATTAGCCCTACATCGGACTAAAACCCAGTACAAAAATATAACACTTCAGTTTAAAAATTACTCAAACATAAATACAAGTTGCGTATTAGTTTTCTTAAATGTCACTAACATTTGCCATTGCCATTAGTGATAACCAGATTATAGTAACTGGTCGAATCTTGACGAATTTCTAACATATATTAACGCCAATGTGTTCATCAGATGCGCATTGAATTGTAGAGCTTCAAAAATCAAACGGTTAACATTGTCAAAAACGAATTTCAATAATTCTCAATTACAAAGCAACAGGAAATCAACTTAAATACCAGTTACGACATTTATTAAAGTGGGTAGCAAACAGCCAATTATATGCATGACATATAGCTTACCCCTATTCAGATTTCTATAGCTTTCCCATTTTTGCTTGGCTTGTGAGTTTATTTTTAGAAATTTAATTGTGGTATCACATTTCCTCTCACTCAAGCAAATAAATACACCTTTTAAATTGACACGGCAATAAAATTTAATTATACTTCATCGAGCAAAACTTTTCCAGCATATACTCCCATTTTAAATTTAATAGAAATAGAATTATTCTGATTCAGGGCTGTTTTAATTCCCGTCTTATCTTCACATTTCAAGTTCATCAGCTTATCCATACTTAAATACTAGTGAGTGAAATAAAAGCTTTTCGTTTCGCCAAAAATTCAATTAAAATGACAGTACTCCTTTTTTACTGTATGATTATGAAGTGTCAATTATGTTCAATTAAATTTATTTCCGTATTCCTGCATTAAATACCCAACAATTTTGACAGGTGAAAGCGATACAGTTACAGAAAAATAAAATCGAAGTTTCCAAATTTTCACGAGAATTTATTTTCTATCGGATTCGATTCACACAAACCCGGGTTTCAAAGTAATAATTTCAATAAAACACATGATGTAATATTATGTAACAATGAATAAAACTAAGCTTGAATCTTAAGCTTTATCATGAATCAATACCAATTACAAGGAAAAGTTATAGCAATTGAGATATTTACCTTAATCTGTTGAAATAATGTTGATATGATTTATAAAAAACGTTTGTAAAAAAAACTTTCATTTCAATGTAAAATTTCAAACAAAACTGGACGAAGAAATTGTACGAAGGTTGTTTCAACTATTTTCTGGAGCTTCAGATTATATAGACAGGGTTTATTGAAAACATAATACAGACATTATAATTTAACGATCCTTATTTTTTTTTTGCTTTCATTTCCGGTGAAATTCTCGGTTTCCAAAATTTAGGCAGCTTTTCTTTCTGAAAAATCGAATTTAAGTCTTTAATGAGATATATTGGTGTTTAAAAAAAGTTATTGTGTATGTTTCAGAAACTCAGTTACGCATAAATTCAGTTGTATTTAAACATTGTCTGAGGTCTGATTGCCGTTCTGGAACGCTGCAATTCCTTTTGTTGCATTCTCTTGACTTGAAAGGCACCTCTCCTGATTTTAAACATCGGTACCTGATCCCCGGTTCACAATGACTTAGGTGGAGTTCCCATCCGCAACGCTCGATTGGTCCACCCCTATATAAACTTCCACCTCCACCCCTAAGTACACCCCCATCAAAACCACTGGTTTTTGGTAGATCTATTGGACACTTGCAGTTTTCACCGTCCCCTTCAAAACCGTGAACAGAAAACCATTGCGGACTTAGTATTTGGACCACCAAAAAAAGCACAAGCTTTGCCATGCCTCAAATGTTAACGGTACGTCTTATTAAACAAAAATCAGAATTCGGTTTTTGAAAAACGTTCTGTTGAGAATAGAATGTAACAAATTGTTCAAAAACAGCTTGGAATATGAATATAATACCTTGTCAAGTTTGACGTGAAGCTTAATGCTTCATTGTTTGTATTTTGTAACCTTGTTACAAACTTTATGGCGTTTTGATTAACTTATTAATGACAAAACCTATTATGTAATTTTCAAGGATATTTTCAATTGTTATTTCCCCATGTGATAAAAATAAACCGGTTCATTATGATAATGTGTTGCGATCTGTACATTCAAGTTGAAAAAATCTAAGTTATTGTTCCGACAACAAAATTTTATTGTGGCAAAGAACTTTCAATCACAGTCGTATTTGAACATGTTTTAAATTCATATTAATATATGAAAATTTGCTGAAAGTTATTTTTAAAGTAGGGAATTATTTTCCTTGTGGGAAACGAAGTAACAATAATTCAAAGTCAATTTAAAAAAATAAAAATACCATGAATGCATTGACAATAAACCATTCAAGTACGGGTGTAACCAAGTAGCGAAAGCTGCACGTTTCAATTGTATTTGATTTGAATGTTTTT